>JAODAL010033852.1:0-45027 GCA_025379985.1 Phyllomedusa bahiana | reverse complement strand
GGAAGGTTTTTTCCCCTAAAATGAGGACATTGGGGCTTCTCCCCATTGGGGGTTTTTGCCTTCCTCTGGATCAACACCTTAGCACAACAGGCTGAACTAGATGGACGACTTGTCTTTTTTTAGCCTTACAAACTATGAAACTATGAAACAGAAACAGTATCAACTATAAGGGGAGTCTTCAGTCCAACTCATGAGCTGTAGATAGACTGTGTAGAGGGATCTGAATACACCTCAGCAGTTCTCATGTCTCATGGAAGTGTATATAATTGAACATAGCATTGTAGTTAGGAGAACATGGTTTGCTCACTCACAAAATCCTCAGGCCGACATGTTCATGATTTTTTTCAAAGATTCTGGGTCTAGTAGAATAGCATAGCATCTTCATTATTTATATGGATTTCACACAAAAAAGCTGTAGACCAGCTCTAGCAAATTACAGAACTGGTTAATCAGCATGTGGTGCTGCTGGCCAAACCATGTCAGGAATCCAAGTTTGAACCCAAGCTGGTCCTGATTAGAGATGGGTGAATCGATTCTAACTAAGTGGAATTCGTTTAGAATTTCAGGAAAACTTTGATTCTGAACGAAGTCGAAGTTTGGGGTGATTTGCGGGAACAAAGCGTGTTTTCAATTGATAAAATGGCTGCAAGCACATGGCGTTACATGGGGCAAAGAACTCTGGGAGGATGAAAGGAGTAGCCTAAATGACATGTGCATAGATGAAGCCAATCAGAGACCGGCGGAATTCTATGACGTCACCGCACTATATAAGTCCGGAGGCGACGCTGGCAGTTCACATTCCTCTCTCTGTGCCGTGTTGTAGCTGCTGCAGCTCCTTTAGCTGAGATCTCGCACAAAAGAAAGAACTTTTATACAGCGATTGTTGGGGGGGTGTCACAGCTTTTCTCAGAGACTGCGTCTCTTACGTTCTAATTTTGATTTTGTGGGGTATCAGAATTGAAGTCCAGTGTGCGTCCAATTCAGCTGCATATACATTTCAATTCTATCTGCTCAGTTGTGGAGCACATTGAATATCCAAGGGTTATCTAAGCCTGTTTTTGCTGTTGTATTCAGTAAAAGAAACACCGTTTTTTCAATCCTAATACCAGTTAATTTTTGGCTGCTCATTTCTTTTGCACTTTTTATATCCAAGGGCTATTTAAACGTCTTTGTGCTATTGTAGTCAGTAAAAGAAAGGTTTTTTTTAAACGCCAAAGAAGAAATTTGGCCTGTAGCATAATTCATATCCGAAGGTTAATTAAGCCTGTTTGTGCTTTTCTATTCAGTAAAATACACAGTTTTTAAATGATACAAACAAGTACATTTTTCCTGCCCATTTGTGGAGCGCAATTTATATCCAAGGGTTACCCAAGCTTGTTAGTGGGTTCATTTGGAGTCAAATACAGGGTGTGTATTTATCATATACAGATATCTTCATTAAACAGAGTCTGTACATTTTTGAACAAACAGTATGTCAGACAGAGGTGGCAGGCTCTTCACCTGAGAGTGGCAGTGGCACAAACATTCCTGGAGCAGGCCCAGCTCACAGCACAGTAAGGGGACTTCGCAGCAGGGGTCACTCGGTGAGGCCAGAACTGCCGGTGTCATCTAGCGGCCGTGTGTTGACCAGCAACCCAAGTGTTCTTGTTTGGTGGACTAGGTCATCCACGTCCTCCCAGATGACATATGACAACCCCAGCCAAGAGTCGGTGAGAACGTCAGACACACCCCTTAGTTTGCATGGCCCGGGAGCGGATCAGCGTCCCTCACCAGTCCTCAACCCACCTGTGTCCCATCCAGTTCCCTCAGCCAGAGATCTACTGTGTGGTCTGGGCTCAGCGCCACTATACAGCGAGGATGAACAATTTGAGGACAGTCAGCAGCTTCTTGGCAGCGAAGAAATTAGGCCAATATCCCCTGCTTCTTGCAGTAGGCGGCAAAATATAGATGTGGAGAGTCGCATGGGAGGTCATGTTGTGAGAGGTCAGCCTCTGCATAACAAGACCGTTGAGGAGGACAGCAGTGAAGATGAAACAATAAATCGATGATGTAGCCAACCGCACTTGGGAGCCGGGTGAAGCAAGGGCTTAATCATCGTCAGGAGAAGAGGGCGTCAGCTTGCGCCGCAGGCAGTGGCGCAGCCAGCAAGTGGGTAGTGTGGCCATGAGTCAGCAGGGTAGCAGCAGAGAGAGGTCAGGAGCCAAGCGGCCACGGGGTAGAAAACCCGCTTCGCAGGTCCAAGAAAGTAGCGGCACAGGGGCTCAGCGAGGCAGCGGCGGTAGTAGTCACTCAATGCGGAGCGTTGGCAGTAAAATCAGCTACTCCGCGGTGTCGCAGTTCTTTGTTAAGACACCGGAGGAGCCGAATATGGGTATATGTAGAATCTGTGGCCAGAAAACGCAGCGTGGCCAGGGAGCTAACGTTGGCACCATGACCCTGCATCAACACATGCAGGGTCACCATGCGGTGGCCTGGGAGAAACGTGGCTCAGATATGGTGGTCCATCCCGCCGCCGCAGCAGTGCCCAGTGGCACGCATGCCATTGCAGCCAGTCAAGGCTCCATCACCTCTGCAGAAGGGAGCTGTTTCTCTTTGCCATCATCTTCCGGTCCAGACGCTCCTGCTCCTCGCTACTCATGGCACCAGCATTCGTTCAACAAGGCGATTGCAAAGAGACAACAGTATACGTCCAACCATCCTAAGGTGCAGAAGCTGACCGTGCTCCTGTCCAAGTTGTTGGTACTGCAGTCCCTCCCTCTCCAAATAGTGGACTTTGCACCAGTCAGAGAACTGATGGCCTGTGCCGCGCCGAGGTGGAAAGTTCCAAGCCGTAATTTATTTTCCAAAAATGCAGTACCAGCACTTCACAAATATGTAGAACAGAAGGTGGTCCAGTCCTTCAGCTTATCGGTTTGTTCCAAGGTGCACGTCAGCGTGGGCGTGTGGAGCTGTAACTACGGTCAGGGCCAGTACATGTCCTTTACGGCCCACTGGATGAATGTGCTTCCTGCCCAGGCACACCAACAACTTGGACAGGAGACGGCGCTTTCTCCTCCACGTTGTCAAACTGTGGCTCCTGCGAAAATGTCCGCCTCCTCCTCCACCACTACCACCATCTCAGCCTCCACAAGTACTGCTCCATCATACCACATGTGTAGGGCACAGCGGTTGTCACGCAGTTCTACAACTGGCTTGCCTCGGCAAACGAAGTCACACAGGGGAGGAACTGCTCCACGTCATGCAGCTAGAAATCGATGTGTGGCTTTCTCCGCGCCAACTGCAAATCGGAACCATGGTGACGGATAATGGGAGGAACATGGTGTCCGGCTGCACTGAGGAGGGATGGTCCATGCGCCCTGCATGGCGTACGTGTTCAATCTGGTTGTGAAAAGGTTCCTGAAGTCTTCGACCAATCTTCAGAAGATTCTGAATATGGCCAGGAAACTGTGTATGCACTTCATCCATTCCTACAAAGCCAGGCACACCCTCCTCGAGTTGCAGCGGCAGAACGGCCTCCCCCAACACACACTGATATGCGATGTTTCCACCCGTTGGAATTCCAGCCTGCACATGTTGGACCAACTTTATGAACAGAGAAAGGCCATTAACGATTTTTCGATGATTCAGGTGGACAGGAGTACTCTTCTGTGTAACTTTGATGTCAGCCAGTGGCAGCTCATGCGTGACACCTGCCATTTGCTGAGGCCATTTGAGGAGACGACGTCGTCAGTTGCCAGGACTACGGGATGAATAACGTCATTCCACTGCTTCATGTCCTGGAACAGATGCTGAAAAATCTGTCTGGGCAGGGGACTGGAGACGTGGCGACTACATCTCGCGGCCACATGAGTCCGGTGGGGACTGAACTGGAGGAGGAGGACATTGGAGCACAAGCATTGTCTGGTGAAATGAGTGGTTTTTCTACCCAGGTGACAGGAGAGGAGGAGCAGGAGCAGCTGTAGGAGGTAGATGGAGATGAGGAAGACGAGGCAGATGACCCACAATATAGTATACAGTGGAGATGGCGGCAGGGAGTCCCTCGGAGTCACTTGTGCAGATGGCCTGCAGCATGCTGATTTGCCTGGCTAGTGACAGCCGAATAGTCACCATCCTGCAGAGGGATGACTTCTGGCACTCCACCCTCTTGGACCCTCGCTACCAATCAAAAATGGGAGCCTTTTTTCCAACTGCTGAGAGGGAGGACAAACTCAAATACTATAGAGAAATCCTCCGTAGTCAGTTGGCCACTGCCTATGTGCGGCATCGTCCATCCTCTGAGAGGTATGACCGGGGGGTTCCTCAGCGCTCACGTACCACTGCCGTGGCTGCTGTGGGAAGGTGGGAGGTAGGAGCAGTACCAGCTCCATCAGCAGCAACCTAAGTTTGGAGTCGCTGATGAGCAGTTTCTTTCACCCGCCTAGTGAGGAGGGCACTCGCCAGCAGCAGCAGCAAGATCTGGAGCAGACCCTGAACCAACAGGTGTTGGCCTACTTGGACAGCACTCTGCCACCACAGTTAGAATATCCGCTGGACTACTGGGCAGCCAAACTGGATGTGTGGCCGCAACTTGCCGAGTTTGCAGTGGAGAAGCTGTCCTGCCGACCAGTAGTGTGGCATCAGAGCGGTTGTTCAGTGCAGCGGGGGCCATCGTTACCCCAAGGAGAACCCACTTGTCCACGGGAAATGTGGAATGACTGACCTTTGTCAAGATGAATCAGGCGTGGATCGGCCAGGATTTCCACACACCAATGTCTTAGGCGTTCGATTACATCAGCCATGACGCCTCACCAAAACTTTTCGGATGCCGCCACCCGCCTGATGCCACACATCTGCTGCCAGTTTCTCCATCTGCCTACCCCCACCTTGACCAGGGACTGGTAGTGCCACCCACCTCCACACTCGGTCATTGTTCTCCTCTATGATGTCATGCTGCTACTGCTGCTGCTGCTGCTGGTGCCGTGGCCTCCAAACTGTGTCATTGTGCCACTCTCTGACCTCATGCTGCTGCTGTGGCTGCTGCCATGCCCTCCACACTCTGTCATTGTGCCACTCTGTGGCCTACTCCTGTTTTTGCCACCTCCAGAATGTCATTGTGCCACTGTCTGACCTCATGCTGCTGCTGTTGATGACGTCATCTCCACACTGTCATTGTGTCACTTTGTGGGCTCCTGATGTTGCTGCCACCTCCAGAATTTGTAATTTCCACTCTATGGCCTACTCATGCTGCTGCCAAGTGACCGCTGTCTCACTGGAACACCCTGTGGTTTCCTAATTCTGTTTCTACCCTCACCACTCTATGACATTGCCACTATGTTTAGTTTTCCCCTTCTTTTCACCTGTCAGAAGGAATGGGAAGGATCAGGATTGTCTAGCCAAAAGCAGGAGTTTATACAGAACACAGACGACATGCAAATATCCCATTTACTGGTCATCACTGTTTTGGATCAACTCCTGTTTGTTTTTGTCCTTAGCAATACTGATGGATTATTGACCGATTGAAAGCGGACACTGATGGATGAAAGGAAGGGCAAAATGATCAGAGACGTCAACGCAAAATTACTGCCGACACCTTCTCCACTCATTCGGGGGGGCCTCTACATGTATCAGCGTTTAACAGAACATGTTCTGTCGTATTTTGAGACGGTTAAAAGCTCTGGCCTCATGGAGTGACCACTGCTGTGATGTCCCCTTACTGTGCTGCGATCTGTGGCGGCTCCAGTAACCTACTACTGTGTTCTTTGACGCTATGGTAGGATCTTAGCCCTCAGCTTGCTTTTTCCAGCTGGCGCTGCCATGAGTTTATCAGGCTGCATTCCTGCTTCAGTTGTTTGGTCAGTTTTGCTCCCGTAAGTGCCCAGGGAATTTTAGAGTGAAGCGATTCTAATAGCGGCGACAGTCATGTGTGTGTCATACTAAAACACAGCATTGTATGAAGACCAAAACAAGCTCCCTCTGCATAATTAAGCATGGCACAAAGTTCTACAGCACCCTATAGGTTCTGTGCAGCCAGGAAATAGTTGTTTTTTTTAATGCGATTCGTCCCGAAGTAATTCGGGACGAAGCATATTTTGTCGGAGAATTCGGCAAAGTCGGCGAACCGAATTTTTGAGAAATTTCGCCCATCTCTAGTCCTGATAAATAGACCACACTGGCTGATAATAAGGTCCGTCAGGCTTTATAGTGGGCTCACAGAATTATTGTCATTAAATGTACCAGAACACTTGGCAACAAGAAAATATGCCAGTATGAACAAATACTCCCCTTAATATATTGAATTTTGACAGCCGTTTATGAATTAACCTCTTAGTAGCCAACCCAGCCAAGAGGGATTTTTGTTGGAAATTTTTTTTTTTTTTTTTTTTTTTTTGAGTCTTGTGGGGTGACACCTTACCAATCCGTTCCATATACACAGCAGGGCACCGACTGCAGCCACAGGTCTACTACACTCTGTCCAGTAAGTTTCACAAGCCCATTAGTGCCTCTGTTTGTCTGTATTGCCTCATACTTTGATCCTGCATGCCGGCCTCCCCAATGATATAAACTTATAAAATAAACTGTTTTTTTTAATTTACAGTTTGTTTTTTATTTCTTTAAAGGCAACATTTTTGAGTTCGTATAATTTACTGATTAACTTTTATTAACTTTAAGGGAATATAAAACAACAGCATTTCTGTTACTGTCCTTTGTGTTTTAAATTTATATAGATAACACAGGAAATGCTGATACTGCAATTCAGTAATATCCTATTTAATTTGACTGCAAAGTTTAGGTGTATTGTAACTGTGAAAATGCATTTTAAGTATTGTATATGTGTATGCACCCATAGTTGATTATGTATACTTAGTAAACAGAAGGGAGACATGTATGATCGTTTTTTTCACCCTTATCTGGCGTAAAATGCACCAAAGTGAGCCGGCTACGATTTCTAATGTGCCAAACGAATGTGTTAGGCGCATTGTTCGCAAGACTCAACACTTTTTAATGTGACTAACATGAGGGGCATTCTGGGGCGTGTCGCACCACACTCGTAATATATTAGACAAGTAAATCAATGTCTTTCGGCAAAACTAGGTGTATTACTGCTCGAACAGGCGGACCCATAGGTGTAATTTTAGGGGGGTACGGAGGACTGGTCCCCTCCCACTTTCTTATCGGTGGTGGATTTTCCCCCTTCCCTCTTTTAGCCACTTCAAAAAAAAATTCATATGAAAGCATTAGAATACGGTTAGTTTGAGAGAGCAAAGCACAGAGGTGGAAGAAGTTAACCCTTTGTCCCCCCCCAAGATGCACAAACGTACAGTATAGGAGGCAGAGTAGGTAGCAGCCTCAAGTGTCAGTGCAGAATGAGAGCAAAGCAGGAGTCAGCAGGGGCTGCTTCACCAATCAGAACGCTGTTCACAGTTTAGCATATTGTATATCTGGGGCTGTGCAGGTATCTTTCACTCCCCTCATATACCATTTCCCTTATGCTCAGCCCTCATCAGAGAAGAAGAGAAGCTTCTGCCGAATGAATCAGTGGCCCCCTGCCTCTCCTGTCTGTAGTGAGTGGGAGGAAGAAGCTGCCGACTGAACCAGAATACAGGAGACAAGTAAGGTGGGGACAAGGGTGCTAGGCTATGGTTGCGCATGTGAGTAGGGTATGTGTATATACTGTATGCATAGCCATGTGTCTAGTGTGTATGTATATATATATATATATTACATATACATAAAATGTGTGTGTGTTCACATGTATCCAGTGTGCGCATAAGAATATGTTCACACGTCTTTGTGGTCCGTACTTCAGGGCATAATTGTACTGCAAAGCGCCCCGAAGTATCTACTGTAACTATGGTAATTCATAGCTCTCATTGAGAGATATGATTAACTGCCATTTTTCCCACATATACTGCACGCCGGGAGAAAGAAGTGGCATGTAACTTCTTCCCTGCACTTAAGTGCCAGGGAAAATGAAAGTGAATAGGGCAGCCCCGCATCATTTTAGAAGTAGAGACTGGTAAGTGTGTACTTCTAAAATACCTGGCATATAGCAGAGCGCACAGTACGCCCCACTATACGCTATGTGAACATACCTTAAGGGTACGTTCACACAGAAAATATGAATGCTGATTCTGGGGCGTATTCTGTGCTGGATTCAATTCGACAGGAAACTGATTTACATTATACCCTATTGTCGTTTAGATGACACCGATTTTACTTGAGTATTTTCGGCGCATATTGTCTTCGCTTACAAAGAATTATTCAAGGTGTTTTTTGCACTAAGGTATAGGAGGTAGAAATCTGCATAGGGCAGTCTGGGTCGCTTGCTTGTCAAGATTTTACGTTTGCAAGCGACTAATTTCCAACAAATAAACGACATGGTCAGTGCCGAAAAAGCACCATGTGAACCCACCCTAAGTGTGTACTGTGTCTGTGTTCAATATAAGTATATATACACACACAATTTCTACGGTGCCATGTCTAATAGTTAGACTCTGGGATATAGTGTGTAATGTAATTCAGTTCTAGGGTTCAGTGTGTAAATATAATTTTTTTGGGGCACAGTGAATTATATTATTTCTTGAGTACAATGTACAATTCATTTCTCAGGTGCAGTTGGTAATGTAATTTCTGTGGCTGAATTGTGTAATATAATTAATTTCTGGGGTGCAGTGAGTGATGTCATTTCTGGTGTATGATGTGCAATAAAATACATTTTGGAGTACAGTATATGACATAAGTGATTCCTAGGGGTACATTGAGAATGGGTTCTATTATTTTCCTCATTCTGTTGAGTGTATTACAGATTCCTACAGGTACAGTGTGATTGGGTTCATTTATTTTTGTCATTCTATTGTGTGTATTACAAATTTAATGGAGTTGAGACGGGGGACGACGGGGTTTAAGTGAAATTTGCTGCATTGTGCAACATTTTTTATTTCCATATAGAGGGGGAAATATTGTCTATGGGCTGGTTGAGCTTTATTGCCAGGGCTACTTTTTAGTTCCAGTCCGGCCCTGAACTTCAGTAATTATCAAACTGTAGTATTAACAGTGACAACAAAATACTTATTATCAGTGATGTCAAAATCGCATAGATGTGTATAATTTGATAGACTATATATTAGAATCAACATAGAATGTTGTGGCGCCTATTATTGGTAAATCTAAATATGCGTCTGACGTTCACTTCTATTGAATTTTTAGTTAACCATGACAGTTTTAACCATGTAGGGAATGGTAAAACTTAGTATCATGAGAACCACTCATAACCTAATGGATTGCACCAAAAGTGATTGGCGTTAGAGGGGGCTACTTCGCTGCAGGGAGAGGAGGAAGGAAGGGGAAGGGAAGGGAAGGGGAAAGGATGGGAGGAGAGGGTACGGAATATTCCCCCCCCACACACTTTTTGACCCAATGTTACGCCTATGGGCAGACCTATGTCAATGTGGTCTGCCTGTGCCTAAGGAGTAGAAGTGGAGCTAGATTTGCTGTTAGGGAAAAAATTTCCAATATTTCTCAACTTACAACAGTACAATAATAAAAAGTAATTTATGATAATTATCAAACTACATAAAACTAAATTTTAATTTAATAAAAAGTTTATCATAAAATATAAAATATATAATATCCCAAGATATAAAAATCTCCTATAAAATGTATTCAAAATTAAAAGAATCTAAAACTAATTTTACATTAAGTAACCCACTGATTATGATGTTCAGATTTTTAAATTTTACTACATTAAATTTGAAATGTATTTTTGCTTCTCTCGCCCTTTATACTACATACAGCACGAGATTGCACATCACCAGTCTTGCTGGTACCTGTGGTCCACCAAGCAAGATCAGTGCCATAGTTTCTATTCACTGACATGCTATTCTAATGACTTTTCTTTTATTTCCAGCCTATATATAGCCTTTATACATATAAATCATACTTTGTAATACATGGTTGACATTAAATTAAAATCTGAGTAACCAATTATGTAAACAGACTACAGATTAATAGGACACAGTTCAATAATGACATCATCCCAAAAATGAAAGGAACAGTGTCATAGCGTACAGCTACCATGCCGGAAAATATCCAGCCAAAGGTCTGGTAATTAGTAAGCTCTGGGAAAAAAGCAGTGTAATTAACCCTTTTATTGCAGATTCAAATAACAGCTGTACATGCAGTGCATCTGGATATGGTAAAGACCATCATTTTTACTGCTGCAACCTTAATCTAACTCAAAAACATGTCCAAAAAAGGATGCTTTGTTAATTTTTTTTATGTTTTTTGTTACCTTTCCTTATTAATAAAAATGGAAAGTGGGAATCCATACATGCACTTGGAAGATTTGTTAGCTTGTTTCACAATTCAAATGAAGTTATAATGGCTTCTTAATCTCTCCTTTTTTTTTTTTTTTTTTTTTTTTTTAAACAATATGTTAAATCCATACAATGCCTTTATCAGAGATGTATGGCTATGATACAATAAATGCTTAGAGGTTTTGGAAAAAGATATACTCTTTATTCCTGCAGATAAAGCACCACTCTTGTCCTCAGGTGGTGTTTGGTATTGCTGTGTCTTCAAAGCCAGTGGAGCTAAACTGTAACTCCAGGGACAGTTGATAGACAAGGGTGACATGGTATCTTTTAGTAATCTCTAACAACCCCTAAAGAAGTAAACACACACAACAAATTTACTGTCTCAAGAGTATATGTAGATGGCTGTGTTATGCTGAACAACACACAGGGACATTTGTCATGCTGTGTCTGTCATTCACATCAAAGCTGATGGAGTCCTACACTCAGCTGTGCATTCCAAACACAATGGAGCATATTTAATTAAAGTAAACTCTATTTATAAAACAGTGGAACAGTCCTCTCCGCTTAGGGATGCTTATTAAACAGTTGTGCTCATCTGCTACTGTGTACTGATTTATGCAATATAAGGGCTTGTCCCCACGGCATGGTATTTTGGTCGGTTTTCAGACGGTTAGAGTTGTTAGACACCGTCTGTAAACACTCCCCATAGACTTTAATATAAAATCCATTCAGCAGTCACCACTGAACGGATTTTCCTCCGGATGGTTTCAGGGTGCATTCCGAAAAACTTAGAACATGTTCACTCTTCCGCCCGGTTTTCAGGCAGAACATGAACATGTTGGTGCGAAGGGAGATTGCTTGAAACCGCAAACCGTGGACAAAAGCCGCCCCCCCCCCCCCCCTGCGTGCCAAAAAAACACAATACCAGTCAGAAAATCCGACCGGTATTTAGTCTATGCTGTGGGACCGCATCCTAAAGGTATAAATGAAAACATTACATAGTTACATAGTTTGTGAGGCCGAAAAAAAGACAGGCATCCGTCGAGTTCAGCCTATTTTGCTAGTGTTGATCCATGAGGTTGAAGTCGGGAAGGAACTTTTTCCCTAAAATGAGGGCAATTGGCTTCTATCTGGCAATCAGAATAAATCCCTGGATCAACGTCCCTTCTCCAGAATCCGAGTCACTAGAACTTATTATATTACGCTCCAGAAATGCGTCCAGACCCTTTTTGAACTCTGTTAGTGAATTCACCATGACAAGTTCCTCTGGCAGAGAGTTCCACAGTCTTACTGCTCTTACAGTAAAAAATCCCTTTCGATGTTTATGTAGAAACTTTCTTTCCTCAGACGTAGAGGATGCCCCCTTGTTCTAGATACAGTCCTGTGTATAAACAGATCTTTGGAGAGATCTCTATATTGACCTTTAATATATTTAAACATATTTATTATGTCCCCCTGAAGCCATCTTTTCTCTAAACTAAATAACCCCAATCTTGCTAATCTTTCTGGGTATTGCAGTCACCCAGTCCTTTTATTATTTTTGTTGCTCGCCTTTGTACCTGTTCAAGCTCTACAATGTCTTTCCTGTGCACTGGTGCCTAAAACTATACACAATATTCCATGTGTGGTCTAACCAGTGACTTGTATAAATGGGAGAATAATGTTCTCATCATGTGCATCTATACCCCTTTTAATACACCCCAAGATCCTATTTGCCTTGGCAGCTGCTGCCTGACATTGACTGCAACAGTTAAGTTTACTGTCCACTAGGATTCCCAAGTCCTCCTCCATGTCACTTTTACCCAGTGTTTTTCCATTTAACATATAATCATGTAATGGATTTTTCCTCCCCATGTGCATAACCTTGCATTTATCAGTGTTAAACCTCATCTGTCATTTCTTTGCCGAGGCCTCCAACTTATTACAAAGGTATCTGGATAACACATTATCCTCTATTTTGTTGATTACTTTACAGAGCTTAGTATCATCTGCAATTCGCATTAAGAGCTATTGTTTCGAAATAATTTATCGTACCTGTCACGTACACACTCACCAGCACGTGACCGGGGGGGCCACTGTAATGGGGTAGATTTATATCCATTCGCGCCCACCTTTCACTCAGGTAGCGAATCAAGCATAAATCGTACCAGCCCCCCCCCCCCCCCCCAAATACACGCTGCCACCACCTTCCTTCAATAATCAAACAAGGAATCAGCCGGAAGGAATCTTTTGTATGATCGCTGTGGGAAACTAGCTGTACATTGCAGCTGGCATCCCACAGCTTCACCCCAGAAAAGAGATTCCTCTGGTGGGGGCTGATTAACCCCTTAATCACCATGGTCCAATGTGACCATGTCAGCCAAGAGAAAGAGAGGGCGAGGGCCAGGGAGTGGCCAGGCATAGTGATCGACAGTTGCCATAGAGAGCAGAACACAGCAGTATTGCCATGTATTGTTCTCCAATGTAACAGTGATCCTTTCGATCACTGTTACATTGGAGAACAATACATGGCAATCACTGTTACAAGTCTCCTATGGGGACAAGTAAAAAAAAAAAGTTAAAGTGCTAAAAAAAAAAATTACAAAACACAAAAAAAATAAAAAACACAGAAACCGCCCTTTTCCTCTTTACAAACACCAATCGCCCCGAAAGAGAGAAAAATAAAGGACACATATTTGGCATTGCCATGTTCGTAATGACCTGCTCTACAAATCGGTTATGATATTTAACCGCACGGTGGACGGCATAAAATTAAAAAAAAAAACAGTAACAGAACTGCGATTTTCGTTCATCCCGCAGCATATAAAATGGAATAAAAAGCAAACAAAAAAGTCATATAAATGCCAAAGTGGTGCCAATGAAAACATCATTTCATCCCGCAAAAAAACAAACAAACAAAAAAACACAACTCTTACACAGCTATATATACAGAAAAAAAAAGATAGAGATGCATAAATATTGCTTTCCATAACATAAAAACTTTTTTTTAAAGCACGAAGATAAAAAAAAAACTATTTATAAATTGGATATCGCCGTAATCGTATCAACCAACAGAATAAAACTAATTTGTCACATATACTGCTCTGTGAGTGCTGTTAAAGATAAAAAACACTAATAGAATTACAGTATTTTCTTCACTCTGGCTTCCCAAAAAATTATTTAAAAGTGATCAAAAAGCCGTGTAACACCAAAAATAATACCAAAGTCAACGCGCACCACAAAAAAATGAACCACTACACCGCTCCATACCCAGAAAAATCAAAAAGTTATGGTCTCAGACTATGCAAAAACGTGTTTTCATTTATGAATACAAGTTTTTATTGTGTAAAAGCAGTAAAACATAAAAAATATACAAATTGGGTATCACTAATTGTATGGACCTGATGAGTACAGCTAGCATGTATACTGCACGGTGACCATAGTAAAACATAAAAAACAATACCAGGATTGTTGTATCACATTCAAAACACCTCACAAAAAACTTTATTAAAAAGCGATCAAAGCATCTAATGAACTCCCAAAAAAACAAGCTCTTAATCAGCTCTATATGAAGAAAAATAAAAGTTATGGCTATATAAGTATAAGTAATAAAAAACTATATAAAATGTATTTTATTGTGATTGTACCGACCTGCATAGTAAAGTTATCATGTAATTTATACCGCACGGCAAACAATGTAAAAATGAAGCCCAAAAACAATGGCGGAACTGCGTCACTCCCCACCTTCCCCGCCCCATTTTTATGGCTGAATTTTAATAAAAACTGTGGAACACCTGTGGGCCCAAAATGCACAATACACCCCTAGATCCAGGAGGGGTGCTTAATCTAAAATAGGGTGAACTTCTGGAAGGTTTCCCCTGTTCTGGTACTTTGTGTGCTTTGCAAATGCAACATGGCGCCCACCAAAATGGATCTGCCATATTGTTAATTGAGTTCTTCACACAAACTCAACTCTTCCAGGGTGTGAAAAGGCAATTTGATTTAATTTTTTTTTTATATATGCTCAATATATATATATATATATATATATATATATATATATATATATATATATAATATACATATATAGCATCTTGCCACCTTGATGGTTTGAGTGGGCCACACACCCTTTTTTACATGACATGCCCTATTTGGCACAAAGCCGCACCCCCTTTTCACATCTGTGTAACAGCTTTGGATGAGAGCTGATAAAGGGATGAGGTATCCTTTAGCTTGACTGGCGTTGGATTTCATAACCAGCACATGGGTAACAGCACTTTAATCCGCTTTCCTTCAGAGCCTAGCTACAATGAGGTCCTTATGCACATCTCATGATGCTTTACCCTGGCACCACCAATACTTAAAAAGGAACCTACATCCAGTAAAAAAAAAAAAAGTACTCAGACGTACAAAGCGGTTGAGCTGCCATATAGGCTTAGGCTAAAACCGATCAAACCTTGTCAACTTGTGACTATTGTTTGGCCCCTTTTCAGCCATATATGCAGCACTAGTGTAAACAGTGTGCATTTTTGGAGTGTATTTCGGCACGGTTTTTATTCTGGCTATTAATTTGTGTGGGAGGAAACCTCGTCAAAAACCTCATCAAAAATCTCTTCTGAAGAAGCGTGTTTCAGGCGAAGTTTTGTTGCGGTTTTGGGCGCTGAAAAATCAGCATCCAAACAGCACCCAAATAAGCCATGTGAACATACCCTAATAGGCATGCCCAAAAGTGTATTCTAAAAGTCACCAGTACTTGACATGGCCGGTACAAATATAATACCGAAACTGCCCCCTGGCAGTAAAACTGTCCCTGCCGGTTTAGCAGATTGTTGACTATAGAAGGAAAAACTGCTCAGCAACAATAATTGTCACTGGCACAATACTAATGTATATATGTACATATCTAAAAACATGGATTACTTTTCTTTGTGTAGTCTAACCTACTGTGGTGCTGGAATTTTTAAACCCTTTAACATTTTTGAAATTTCTATATAAATTTGACCTGAAACTACATCACAACCAGGGGCGTAGCTACAGGGGGTGCAGCGGTAGCAGTCGCTACTGGGCCTTGCAGCCTTAGGGGGCCCAAAAGCCCTTTCACATAAGAAGCCGCCAGTACTATAAATGGCACATGGTAACTAGAGGGCCCCATTTCTCTTTTTGCACTAAGGCCCAAGAGCTTGAAGTTACGCCTCTGATCACAACCACTAAAAGTAGATAAAGAGATCCAAATCAAACAAACGAGTCAAAATTATAAGATTAGTTATTTATTAATTTAGGAAAATAATCCAGTACCACATATCTCTGAGCGGCAAAAGCATGAAAACCTTGGTTTTTAGTATCTCTAACCTTTTTTATGCAGTAATAACTGCATCTACATTTTTGGGGTAATTGTTGATTAGTCTTACATATTGTCTACGTGCAAAGAATGCTTTGGACAGGAACAACAGTAATAAAAATTTACTTTTATTAAATCTGCAGTAAAAGTTACTATAGTAAACACAAGTGTAACAAACTACCAATGCCGTAGCCAAAAGAGGTATCTGGTCCAATGTATATAACCAAGAGATATTATCCTCTAATATCCAAAAGAGTAGGGAGAAGGAGAAAAGGGGGATAGACGGAGCCATCCTTTTTGGGATGAGGACCCCGTATTTTGAGGCAGGGAGTAATAGGGAAACCCCCCCCCCCTCTTTTTAGGGACTATATAGGGATCATATTATAACTTTTTTCTACTCTAGCCCCCATTTCTCCTTCTCCCTATTCTCTTTTGGATATTAGATTATTATCTCTTGGTTATATACATTGGACCAGATACCTCTTTTGGCTACGGCATTGGTAGTTTGTTATACTTGTGTTTAATGCATGTTTAATAAAAGTTTGGACCTGTATATAGATATATTCACGATATACTCCTTATTTGTGTTACATATTGTCTAGAAGGAATTTGAACCATCCTTTTTAGGATGAGGACCCCGTATTTTGAGGCCGGGATTAATAGGTAAACACCCCCCCCCCTCTTTCTAGGGACTATATAGGGATCATATTATAACATTTTTATAATCTAGCCCCCAATTCTACATATCCCAATTATCTTTTGGATATTATATTATTATCTCTTGGTTATATACATTGGACCAGATACCTCTTTTGGCTACGGCATTGGTAGTTTGTTATACTTGTGTTTAATGCATGTTTAATAAAAGTTTGGACCTGTATATAGATATATTCACGATATACTCCTTATTTGTGTTACATATTGTCTAGAAGGAATTTGAACCATTTATCTAAACAAAACAGGTTCAACTTTGTTACATTGGTGGGTTTCCTCTCATGAACTACTCACTTCAGGTCCTTCTATAAGATTTGATTGAATTAAGGTCAGAAATTTTACTTGGCTTTTCCCAAACTTTTACTTTATCCCCCCAAACCATTGAATAGACGATAAAATACCGGCCAGATTCTTAAACCAAAACTGAACAGTATTTTGTCTGTACCGTGTGGCCGTACCGTTAGGACTTGAGTGAAAATCTGATGTATTTTAGGACAAATTATAGAAAATTCTGAAGACTTCGATAACTTTTCTTTTTAAGTAACACTGTTCAAGGCATACTTTACGTTTTTTGGCCTGTTTTATAAATTAATTTTGCTGAATTTCTTTCCAATTTTAATTGCAATTCATAAGATCTTCTCTAATAACAAATTATGAAGTATGATTACTAGAAAGAGGTACTAGTAAGTGGCTTACCTATATGCCATCAGAAAAGATTAAGGCAAAGCAAGACCAGCAATATTAGGGCATGTCCCCCCGACAAGGGTTTTTGGACGGTTTTTCCGACGGTTTGCGATTTTAGAAACCATCTGAAAACCTGCAAGCAACTCTCTTCCATAGACTTCAATAGAAAAACCGCCCAGCAGTCCCCTCCAAACTGTTTTTCTGCTGGGCGGTTTTTCACACCGCCGGCAGGCCGCAAAACTTAGAATATGTTCACTCTTCTGCCCGGTTTCTAGATGGAAAATTAACATTGAAGTCAATATAAATCGCTGAAAACAGAGCGGGCGGTTTTTGCCGTGGTTTTTGGCGCGGTTTTCATTTTTTGCAAAAAAAGTGAAGAATGATCCCACCTATAGTGGCTGTGTTTTTGGAAGTCCTTCGCACTTTTTTTTTTTTTTTTTTTTTTTACACAGGAAGGTCCTACAGAGCACTTCCTGGTTTGGATGGAAGAGGACGCACCAGCATGCCTCCCAAAAAGTACCACTGCATGGACATGGATGTCAGCACACTGATCTCCGAGGTGAGTGTCAGTGTGAATGAGGGTCTATGACCTCTTTTTTAGCCTAAACTAACCACTGTGTTTAACATGCACATGTGCTTAAAGTGAAAGTGAAAATGTAGGCCATGGTGCATCATTGTTAAATATAGTGATTTGTTTACTATTTGTCATAATGACACTAGGCCGCATTTGTGAACGTATTGTTTTATGGCGGTGGTTTTTTGAACCCAAAAAAGATTTTTTTTTATTTTCTGGTTTTTTTTTTTTTTATTACAGGTACATGCCCGCCCCCAGCTGTGGGACAAGACAGACCCCGGGTACAGCAATCGGATCCTCAAAAATCGATCCTGGATTCAAATTTGCGAGGTGCTGTACCCGGGGGAATAGAGCAGGTATGATGCCCGAAAGCAGGGGCTCATCCGTAAGTTAATTTTTATTATATTACTATTGTTGTTATATTGATTGTCAATGTGATGTGAACCGACTTTTTTACCCTGGTCTTTCCACATTCCCTAATGCCACGCCTGTCACTTCAAAACGTTGTCAGTTCCAAAAGGTGACTTCAGGGCTGTGGCCTCATGTGGTCACAGCATTGATGTCCCCTTTTACAACTGACAGGTTGTCACGTGTCAATCGCTTTTAAATTTAACCCACTGTAATTTATTCCACAGTTGAAGATGTCATGAAACGTTAGAAGAACGTGTGTGACTGCTCCCCTTCACAGTGCCAATTCACGAAGTGAAGTGGGGCCTCTCGCTCCTGTCGGCCGAAAATCGCCCGCCACGATGAACTGATGTTTATCCTGTCTCAGCGGAAACTCCGGCCATAAGTACTAATTTACGTGACCGGTCTCTGCACCTTAAGAAAAATATAACTTTAATATTTGTTTTTGTTTAATCCTAGGTCAACAGGCAATGTCTCTTGTGCCAGGCCGGAGTTCCCCTCAAGAAAGGGTGAACATCAGCAGAGGGAGAGTGACCCCATCCCCTTTACGGGGTCCAGCGCCACCGAAGAAGCTGCGGGGGGAGAAGATCTGCTGGGACCTTCAGGGGTGGAGCAAACCTCCGGGGAAGAAACATCGGCTGCAGCTGCCTCTGCTGCCATCCCGAAGCTCACCCCTACACCACGTCCCGGTTCCCCCCATGCATGTCTTCCAACATCATGGTGAGTCAAAGGACCCGCCATAGGAGGGAAAGAGAGAGGAAGAGTTAGAAGCTCTGTCCTTCATACGGCGGGTCACCGGTGAGGACGATAGGGACCATTTTGCAAGAGATCTTGCAGTTCACTGACGCCACCTTCGTCCCGATCATCACAAACAGTTTAGGATGTACTGTTTCGTCAGGGTGGCAGCCTTTGAATCACCCCAGCCCCTGCCGGAGATCGGTGTGATCATCTCGTCCGTGCAGTGGTTAATGGGCATTCCTGGTGTGCCTCTTCCACCAACCCTTAGAGAGAGGGTCTTGGGCGAAGTTGCCCTTGCAGAACCCTCTTTAGTCCACCTCCCATCTGCCCCTATCCCGCCCATGCTTCCCATTCCTCTTCCACCTCCACCGCCTCAAGCCCCTTACCACCATCCCCCCCACTGCTGGGGCACCTATGTACAGACATTGGGTACCCCAATACCCCAGCAGTGGGTACCAACATGCCCCACCTCCACAACCACCGCCATCTCCATTCTTTCCTTGCTGAACTGTCCTCCACTACCTATCACCAATTTGATTAATTTATTTATTTTTGTTTTAGCTTCGGGGTCTGTAAGGGCAATTTCGACCCAGACCCTCTATTATTTATGTTTATTTTGGTATTTTTATTGTACACAGCCCCCATTGGAAAAACCATCAGTAGATTTGGCTTCCAGTACCATCTCTATGCGGATGACACCCAATTATACACCTCCTCCCGTGACATCACTCCAGCCTTGCTACAAAACACCAGTGACTGTCTGGCCGCTGTCTCTGACATCATGTCCTCTCTCCATCTGAAACTAAACCTCACTAAGACTGAACTTCTTGTCTTTCCGCCATCTACTAACCAACCCCCCCCCCCTGCTATTTCTGTTTCTGTATGTGGTACCACCATTTCTCCTAGGCAGCAGGCCCGCTGTCTAGGGGTTATATTGGATTCTGATCTGACCTTCTCCCCATATATCCAATCCCTTGCCCGCTCCTGTCACCTGCACCTCAAGAATATCTCCAAAATCCGTCCATTTCTCACTGTGGAAACAACTCAAACTCTCATTACTGCTCTTATTCTTTCTTGTCTTGACTACTGCAACTCCTTGCTTATCGGTCTCCCTCTCTGCAAACTCTCCCCTCTCCAATCTGTCCAGAATGCAGCAGCCAGGCTTGTCTTTCTCTCCAGCCGCTATACTGATGCCTCTACCCTGTGTCAGTCACTGCACTGGTTGCCCATCCATTACAGGATACAGTATAAACTCAGCACTCTCACCCATAAAGCTCTCCACAGCGCTGCTACTCCCTACATCTCCTCCCTAGTTTCTGTCTACCGCCCTACCCGTGCTCTCCGCTCTGCTGATGATATCAGACTACATTACTAATTCATCCGAACCTCCCATGCCCGCCTACAAGATTTCACACATGCGGCACCAATTCTCTGGAATATGCTACCGCGGGCGATCAGGCACATTCACAACCCTCACAGTTTTAAGAGGGCCCTGAAAATACATCTTCTCGGTCTGGCCCACCAAGATCCCTAACTGCTATCACACACATCTGTCACTCCCTGCACTTGGGCACTCACAGGCACTTATCTGTATATAGATGTACAGTCTGGGTGGCAGGTTCATCCATTTTTCATGTAAACCACCCCCTATTTATGAAACATGGCCGGACCATTGTAAACTTGGCACTTCTTACCGTATGTTTCACCCATACACCCTAATAGATTGTAAGCTCTCACGAGCAGGGCCCTCACACCTTGTGTCTCATTTGTAAGTACTTTTAATGTGTAATGACTGTATGTTTACCCTTGAATTTGTAAAGTGCTGCGGAATATGTTGGCGCTATAGAAATAAAGATTATTATTATTATTAATGTTATTTATGTTATTTTATAAAAAAAAAAATTATTTTCTAAAAAAATATATTTTTGAAGGGGTCGGGAAAGGTTTGGAATCAGGTGGTGGTTGGAGGGAACCTTGATTTTCTATATTGTTAAATTTATTTTTGTTACATCAATAATATTGTTTTAAAGTTTAAAGTTGTTGCATCCATTTTATTTATTAAAGAAATGTAGTTCTTCATTAACAAAGATATTAATGTATATTATTAAATATGTCAAATAACTATCTGTATAGAATTTACATACAAAGAAAATCAGATGTAAATTGCTATATAGATAATTTATACAAAATATAAATTTTTTAGGTATAATACATCACTCTCTAAAAAAAATTTGGTTGCTGTAATAAAGAGCCAAAAGGATCATGTCTAATGGTCATGTATTACTACAAACTATTTATTACTACAAACAGACAATTGAAAGATGGCCACTGGAATCTTAGGGAGTGACCACTAATTTAAAAAAATTACATGGTTTCTTGCACCAATCAGGAATACTTATGCACTCCGTACACTATTCAGCTTGAAAAACAGTCCAAAAACAGTCCAGAAACCGCTGTTAAAACAAGGACAAAAACAGTAACAACAACAGTTCAAAAACCGAAAACAGCTGAAAAATAGACCGTTTTTTGCGACAAAAAGGGTATGCTCACACGGCGTCTTACCTCCATATGAACATATGCTTTTCTGACGCGTCTCTGGGTAAATCAGAGCGGACCCAGAGACGCATCTAGCAATTAGCAGTGAGTTTATCACTGCCGGCAATGACAAACACGCATCGGCGTTCACACGAGTGATCGCCGCTGCGTGTTTGCATCGCGCTTGTCGGGTCCGTTTTTCGGATGCGATCCAAGAATTGCATGTCATTTCTTGGATCGCATCCGAAAGACGGACCCCCGCAGCATGGGAATTCATTACTCGCGGCGTGTATTCGCCGCGAATAATTGACATGTCACTTATCTCTCTGCGCGTACAATACTATCGTATTTTACGAGCGGGGAGAGGAGGCGTAATCCATAGTTCTCTGAGAACTATGGATTACCGTAATTTTGGCACGCATCTTGCCCGCATTAGAGCGCAAATACGCGGCAAATTTACGCCATGTGAACATACCCTTACTTTTATCACTTGTGGTAGCAGGGGCATTGCTAGGGTCCCAAAACATCCAGTTTTGCACTGTAGGGCTGGGTGCACACAGCATTGTTCATGCGTCATTGTGAACTGCGGCATGGATTTTTACAGAGAAAAAAACTTCTGTTCCTGTCACTAATTTTCTGTATTTTCCATATAGATCCCGTCCATCTCCTCAGCGGCCACTGTACAATGAAAATCGCAATAGTCTAACAGCTGTGCAGAAAAGCTGATAGCGGATGTGGCATCACCCAGCTTTCCTGGACGTCAAATACCCCATCCAGCAATAGTGGAGACCTTCACATCCTGCAATCAGTTTCCCTCCAGAGGCAGGCTGGCTCCTCTGCACCAAATTGTGTTTTGTTTTTTACCACTTTTCATACACACTAGCGCAGTTTGCTCTTCTATGATTAGTATATACGCCTTTTTCCCTGGTGAATAAAAATACCCTAAAACAAACTTACTGCATACAAGCATGTAACTACACATTAATAAAATGTCATACAGGCACAAAGTGCCCTTACCTCTATCCTTCACTATGCCAAGCAGTTCGAGTCACATGGAAACAGAAGGGGCATTTTGGGGTTGTCAGACAGCTTGAGGTCTTATTTTTATAGCAGGGGCCATTTCTATTGCTGCTGGGCAGAGGCAGTGCTGCTATAGACTCCTATGTATAAGGTTATAGTGCATGCAGGTGACAATCTGCATAGCAGTACCCATCAGCAAGTGCACGAATATTACTTACCAGCAGGCCAGACTTTATGTACACTACTACCACCATCATCCCTACCTCCCCACAGCTCCATCTCTTCCTTCTGCACTACTACCTCCACCATCATCCCTACCTCCCCACAGCTCCATCTCTTCTCCCTGCAGCACCCCACCATCATCCCTACCTCCCCACAGCTTCATCTCTTCTCCCTGCAGCACCCCACCATCATCCCTACCTCCCCACAGCTCCATCTCTTCTCCCTGCAGCACCCCACCATCATCCCTACCACTCCACAGCTCCATCTCTTCTCCCTGCACCACCCCACCATCATCCCTACCTCTCCACAGCTCCATCTCTTCTCCCTGCAGCACCCCACCATCATCCCTACCTCCCCACAGCTCCATCTCTTCTCCCTGCAGCACCCCACCATCATCCATACCTCCCCACAGCTCCATCTCTTCTCCCTGCAGCACCCCACCATCATCCCAACCACCCCACAGCTCCATCTCTTCTCCCTGCAGCACCCACCATCATCAATACCTCCCCCCAGCTCCATCTCTTCTCCCTGCACCACCCACCATCATCCCTACCTCCCCACAGCTCCATCTCTTCTCCCTGCAGCACCCCACCATCATCCCTACCTCCCCACAGCTCCATCTCTTCTCCCTGCACCACCCCCACCATCATCCCTACCTCCCCACAGCTCCATCTCTTCTCCTTGCAGCACCCAACCATCACCCCTATCTCCCCACAGCTCCATCTCTTCTCCCTGCAGTACCCCCACCATCATCCCTACCTCCCCACAGCTCCATCTCTTCTCCTTGCAGCACCCCCACCATCATCCCTATCTCCCCACAGCTCCATCTCTTCTCCCTGCAGCACCCCACCATACCTCCCACCGCTCCATCTCTTCTCCCTGCAGCACCCCACCATCATCCCTACCTCCCCACAGCTCCATCTCTTCTCCCTGCACCACCCCCACCATCATCCCTACCTCCCACAGCTCCATCTCTTCTCCCTGCAGCACCCCACCATCATCCCTACCTCCCCACAGCTCCATCTCTTCTCCTGCACCACCCCTGCCATCATCCCTACCTCCCCACAGCTCCATCTCTTCTCCCTGCAGCACCCCATCATCCCTTCCTCCCCACAGCTTCATCTATTCTCAATGCAGCAATCTCCCACCTTTGCTCTTACAACACCAGTCACTATTTTCACTGTAAAGCTCCCCTCTCATCTGTCTCTGTCTCTTCATAAATGTGTTTCCCCATCATCTAAACTCCCCACTCCCCCATAGCAGCACTTCACCTCTTCTTCTCAGCACCACTCCACTTACAAGACCACTCACAGTGCACTCTCCCCTCTCCTCCTGAGGCACCATCTCCCCCAGTGCTGCTGTTCAGCACCTCTCTCCCCTACCCACAGCAGCACTTCACTTCTTCCTGTCAGCACTCTATTACCTCCTCACCGTGCACTCTCCCCTCTCCTCCTGGGGAAGGGTCTCATCCTGCTGTTCCCCACCCACAGTCAACGCCTCTCCTCTCCCCCACAGCAGCTCCTCGGCAGGAGCATTTTCTCCCCTCTGCACTTTTTACTGTGCTGCTCACTGTACATGGGGCCAACTCTGGTAAGCTGCTGTGGGAAGCCCTGCACAGACCAGGCATCTATGGTGCAAACACAGGCAGAGGAGCTGCCCTGATGGCAGAGGAGAGCTGCACCCGCACCGCGGCTCTGCCTCTGCTGCTTGTTACAGGTTCAGGGTTTCCTCTCCACCTGACTTGGGAGCGGGGTTAAACTCCTCAGCAAGATTCTAGCAGCAACAGCCCGTGCGGGACATTCACCAGCTCTCGTGGGAGTCGGGACTTCGCTCTATTATACTCTCCCTGACATTGCCGGAGCACTGCAAGTATGCCTCAAATGTATGTACATCCGGCAGATGGACATGCAGCTGAAGATACTGTCGGCGCTCCAAGAGCCCGGCAAGATTCGGGGCACAGGCAGTTTTATCCGGGGCTTGTGCCCCGGATAAAACTGCCTAGCGACGCCCCTATGTGGTAGATTATTTTCCAAAATTCCTTTGACTACAAATGCATTCCATACAACTTAAGGGGCTGCTTATACGGCACAGGTCAAATACCGGTCGGTTTATCCGGTTTCTGTGTGTACCATCATGGGAAAGTCTAAAGAAATCAACCAAGACATCAGGAAGAGAATTGTGGTCTTTCACAAGTCTAGATCATCTTTGGGTGCAATTTCATGATACCTGAAGGTGCCTCGTTGATCTGTACAAACAATTATATGAAAGTACAGACAAGATGGGAATGTCCAGCCATCATATCGCTCAGAAAGGAGACATGTCCTGTGTCTCAGAGATGAACGTGCTTGGTCCAACATGTGCATATCAACCCAAATTCCTATCAACTATTGTGAGAAGCTTGTGGAAGAGTATCCAAAACATTTGACCCAATCATACAGTTTAAGGGCAATGCTACCAAATATTAATGAAATGTATGTAAACTTTTGACTCTGCAGAAAGTAAAAAATTTCCTTTCTCTCATTATTCTGGAATTTGGCAAATATAATATATAATATAAATATTATTCTGATTTCATGTCAGATAGTGAGAAGAACATACATAGGTATCTTTTTATATAGTGTATGTAAACTTCTAGTTTCAACTATACCTTATGGAAATAAAGTGATTAGAAACAGGAAAAAAACAATGTGGATCAAGAGGGGTGTAAAGGATGCAATAAATAACAAAAAGGGCCACATGTATGAAACGGTTTTGGTCTAAAACTCACTTTTTTTCCCCATAGGTTTCTATGGGGAAAAAAAGTGAGTTTTAGACCAAAACCGTTTCATACATGTGGCTCAAAGTGTTTAAGCTACTTAAACAGGTGGGCAGTGAGGAGGCACTAAAAAGCTAGAAGGAAAAAAATAAAATATGTTAAATGATAGACAGCAAAGCTGGGGACAGAGAGGCAGATTCACATAGAGAGTAAAATTAACCCCACAATATTCTGTTAACTGTATAAATAGTAAAAAGATTAAAACTGAAAATGTTGGCCTTTTAAAAAGTATTCATAGAGGTACTATTGAGGGTGATGAGGAGAAAGCAAACCTATTAAAAAAATTTTCTCCACTGTATTTACAGTGTAAAATGACCTTCCTGTTGATGAGCAGAGGGATGAGGTAAACTCCACCTTAAATGTTTCTGGTCTAACCCGGAAGAAATGCAGTTCTGTCTTAAGAGGATTAAAATAGAGAAATCGTCAGGTCCTGATGGTATACACCTCTGCGTCTTAAAGAACTTAAGTAATATGATAGACAGGCCTTGATTCTTAATATTTATGGACTGTATAATAACGGAGAATTGTCCCAAAGGATTGGCGCATAGCTAATGTGTTGCCAATATTCAAAAAGTGATTCTGGAAACTATAGGCTGGTAAGTTTAACCTTTGTTGTAGGTAAAATGTTTGAAGGTTTTCTAAGAGATGCTACACTGAAGTAATTCACTGAAACTAAATCATGTCAAGTCTAATGTCATCAGCTTCTATGAGGAGGTTAGTTCTAGACTGGATCGGGGTGAGACATTGGATATCAAATATATAGATTTTTCTAAGTCATTTGAAATTGTGCCACATAAAAGTTTGTTAAGCAAAATGAGAAGGCTTTGACTGGGGGAATATGTTTGCAAGTGGGTAAGTAACTGGCTCACTGATAGAAAACAGAGGGTGGTGATTAATGGTACATACTCAGATTGGATCCCTGTTACTAGTGGGGTACCACAGGGGTCAGTATTGGGCCCTAATTTTTGAATATATTTATTAATGACCTTACAGAAGGATTGCACAGTAGAACATCAATCTTTGCAGATGGTACTAAACTGTGTACAGTAATCAACACAATAGAGGATAATGTTTTAATACAAAGGCATCTGGATAAGCTGGAGACCTGGGCAGAGATGTAGCAGATGGGGTTTAACCCGGATAAATGCAAGGTTATGCTCATGGGAAGGAAAAATCCATTTCATAATTACTTGTTAAAAACAGAAAAACTCTCGGAAAAAGTGAGATGAAGAAGGACTTGGGAATCCTAGTGGACAGTAATCTTAATTGTAGCAACCAGTGTCAGGCAGCAGCTGCCAAGGAAAACATAATTATGGGGTGTATTAAAAGGGGCATAGATGCACATGATGAGAACATAATTCTCTCATTATACAAGTCACTGGTTAGACCACACATGGAATATTGTGTACAGTTTTGGGCACCAGTGCACAGGAAAGACATTGGGGAGCTTTAACAGATACAAAGGACTGGGTGGACTGCAATACCCAGAAAGATTAGCAAGAATACGGTTATTTAGTTTAGGGAAAAGACGGCTTTGGGGGACATAATAAATATGTTTAAATATATTAAAGGTCAATATAGAGATCTCTCCCAAGATCTATTTATACACAGGACTGTATACACAGGGGGCATCCTCTACGCATACAGGAAAGAAAGTTTCTACATAAACATAGAAAGGGATTCTTTACTGTAAGAGCAATGAGACTGTGGATCGCTCTGGCAGAGGAACTTGTCAGGGTAAATTCACTAACCAAATTCAAAAAGGGTCTGGGTGCATTTCTAGAGAGAAGGGTCTTTGATCCAGCGATTCATTCTGATTGCTGGATTGGAGTCGAGGAGGGATTTTTTCCTTAAAATGAGTTCAATTGGCTTCTACCTCATGGGGGTTTTTCCCTTCTCTAGATCAACACTATAGCACAATACAGGGTGGGCCATTTATATGGATTCACCTAAATAAAATGGGAATGGTTGGTGATATCAACTTCCTGTTTGTGACACATTTGTATATGGAAGGGGGAAAACTTTTCAAGATGGGTGTTGACCATGGCGACCATTTTGAAGTCGGCCATTTTGGATCCTACTTTATTTTTTCCAATGGGAAGAGGGTCATGTAACACATCACTTATTGAGAATTTCACAAGAAAAACAATGGTGTGCTAGGTTTTAACGTAACTTTATTCTTTCATGAGTTATTTACAAGTTTCCCTTTGTTTACAGCCATTGACATGTTGCAGAGGTTAACACTTGAGGAGCGGATAGAAACTGTGTTGATGTCTGGTGAAAGCAGTACCCAGGTCATTGCAGCAGATTTCAATGCAAGACACCCTACGAGACTAACCATCTCCCATGCTGCAGTTAGCAAACTGCTTGCCAAATTTCGTGAAACAGGTTCAGTGTTGGATTTGTTAAAATGTGGACGCAAGAAAACTGTCACAAATGAAGAAACATCAGTGGCTGTCCTAGCTTCATTCAGCAAGAGTCCACAGCGTAGCACTCGCTGCATGTCACTGCAGAGTGGCATCAGTCGAACATCCCATCGGCGGATATTAGCTTCTCACAAATGGCACCCTTACAAAATCCAGCTGCTGCAGCATCTCAATGAGGATGACCCAGATCGGCGCACTGAATTTGCAGAATGGGCAGAACAAAAATTGGAACAGGGCCCTCAGTTTACACAGAACATTATGTTCAGTGATGAGTCAATCTTTTTTGTGAATAGTGAAGTTAACAAACAAAACCACCGCTATTGGTCTGACATTAACCCACAGTGGATAGATCCCTTTAAGACTGCTAGGACACACAAATTGTTGGTATGGTGTGGTATATGAGGTTTCCATTCTTAATCAATGGAATCCTCAATGCCACTGGATATCTGAAATTGCTACATGATGATGTGTTGCCCTCTTTATGCATTGAAGATGGCACGTTCCCTGAGTTTTTCCAATAAGATGGTGCACCACCACATTATGGGTGTCAGGTCTGAGCATTCCTACATGAACAGTTTCCTGGAAAGTGGATTGGTCGTCGTGGGGCAGATGAATTGGCCACCAAGGTCCCCTGTTCTGACCCCCTTAGACTTTTATCTTTGGTGTCATCTGAAGGCAATTGTCTATGCTGTGAAGATAAGAGATGTGCAGCATCTGAAACAACGGATACTGGAAGCCTGTGCTAGCATTTCTTCTGCATTGTTGCTATCAGTGTGTCAAGAGTGGGAGAAGAGGGTTGCATTGACAATCCAACACAATGGACAGCACTTTGAACACATTTTATATGTGTTCATAAACTTGTAAATAACTCATGAAAGAATAAAATTAGGTTAAAACCAAGCGCATCACTTTTATTCCTGTGAAATTCTCAATAAGCTTGATATGTTACATGACCCTCTTCCCATTGGAAAAAATAAAGTTGGACCCAAAATGGCCGACTTCAAAATGGCCTCCATGGTCAACACCCATCTTGACAAGTTTTCCCCCTCCCATATACTAATGTGCCACAAACAGGAAGTTGATATCACCAACCATTCCAATTTTATTTCGGTGTATCCATATAAATGGCCCACTCTCTAGACTGAACTGGATGGACGTATGTCTTTTTTTTGCCTCACAAATTATGTAACTATGTACACATTACTGCAGCATTTCTGCCACTTTGAACATATAATTATTAGTAATCTTTTCATTACTGATGATGTAAATCCTACTGATGGGTATATTTCTTGGGCTTTAAATACTTTATATTTGATGCCTTGATCTTGATTGTGAACTCCAATTAACAAGATCTACGCTTATTTTGCTTCTCAGCTACGGTCAGGCCGTTTCCTACCATCTGCTGTATTTAGCCATCCATTTTTATTACCGTACTCACTCTAAAGGACTAGACTTGGGGTTCTTGACCTTTTCAGTTCCACAGACCCCTTTGCCAGTCAGGTCAAAACCACAGACTGGGTCTGTGGTTTTCACTGCACATAACTTGATGACATACTCAATAGTAGCATGCATAAAATAAAATTTGTGCTGAAGAAGCCTACTGATAAAAGGTGATGAATTCTCATTTAAATGGACTAGTTTTGTAAAATCTCATCAATGAAAATCACGCACCTACTTTTACTTGTTTGTTAAAGTATACCTCCAAATATAATACAACTTTACATATATCAACAGTACAAGCAACAATGAGAAACTTTGTAATACATGTTAAAGAATAATGCTTCCTTCTCTTATTAGTCTCATTTTCTCCCCTCTCCTGCTTCCTTATCTGCTCACACATTCATTGATCAATAACAGAACCCATCTTGTAGTGGAAACAGGAATCCGCTTCAGTTAGAGCCCAGGTTATTGAGAAAAGAAGAGCAGCAGAGACACACACAAGAAATGGTGTTGGCTTCATAGTGAGTGTCTTATCGCACCTCAGTACTTGACTCACAACTACACTGCTCCTTACTGCTGTCTAATGACCTCCATGCCGCTACTTGTGTCTCTTACTTTTACTTCTTGGCCCAACACTCTTCATAGACGTCTATGGAGAGCTATAATCTGAGTTCTCAGTGAAGCTTAAATTCCAGAAGATGGATTCCCTCGCGATTTTTCAAGATTTCCCATAAAGACACTGCAGTATGATATGAATACTCCTGTAATTTATTGCATATATTCATAAGTGAAGGAAATGCTAGATTTTAGTTAGAAGTCAGAAAAAATAAAGGGCCACATGTTTGAAAACTATCTAGGTCTAAGACTTTCTTTGTTGCCCAGAGCAACCAGTCCGAGCTCGCCATTCTTATAGTGCTCTGAAAAAAGAAATGGGGGCTCTGAATGATTGCTATGGGCTATAAAGAAAGTCTTAGACCTAGACAGATTTTATATATAAGGCCCAAAGATAATATATATATTTATTTTTAAGTTTTAGCTTGTAGACAACCTGAAATCTTTCCACGGGCAACAAAGGAATTCATGCACCCCTGGTTTAGAACTTCTAGTCTAGGTTCACTTTGCCTAGCATCATGTCGTTTTTCACATCTATCTTAGCTCCCTATTTTTTTTTTATGTATATTATTAAAAGTTATTAAAATATTAATTAGAATATACAACCAACACCTAAAGGCGTAAATAGATGAGGCTATTTATATTGTCTCTTCATCTCTCATCTCTATCAGAATTCTCCACACAACTCCATCCTCAACTCATTTGTCTACTGGGAACTATTGCTTCACTTTAAGACTATGGCTACACTTGCTAAATAAAAGGTAGGTCTTATGCTGTTTAATATGTTTTACTGTATCTATATTGCTTAGTAGGCAGAGCAAGAGATAGTAATTTAATTTTGAAAGATTTTTGCTACACTGTACAGGGCCTGATGGAAAAAAGAGAAGTCCAGTGGCTAGAATGATTGGTGAGGCCGGGAATTTCCTTGTCTTCACTGGCACACACTTTTCCATTTTCTTTTTTGTCCCACTCCTGTCTATTATTTTTTGCTGGCTTAGAGATTCTCTTGATTTTATCAGAGCAAATTCCTGGACCCAGTAACTTTATTTGTAAGGGACTTGAGATTTTTTTCTCTTTATTGGTTTGTATTTTTACATTTTTTTTTTCTCTTTTTTTGTTCTCTCCCATTTTTAAATTTCCCTTTTATTTTTGGGGGCATCTGGGGAAAATATTTTTCCCGAAGGGGAGATACTTCTTTTTTTGGTAACTTTTTTTGAGGATAGCCCCTCATGGAATTAAGGGTCTAGGGGGCCCCGGCAAGCGTCTCTTGATTATACGACATCTGAAATGCTTAAAAGTCGGGACTTGAAAAGGGGGACTTATAGCCAAAAAATATAGTAAGTGGGAGGTATGACGGGCTTTAAAAAATTTTACAAAGAAAAAATAAATTGTATAAAAGGCTAGTAAAGGCGACAAAGAGAAAGCAAAAATGGCCCAAAAATATTCTTCAATTATAAAAAACTTAACAAAAAAATGTTTGTGCCCTCAAAATACTTGGGGGATGAATAAAATTTTTTTCTCTACTTACCCAAATGAAAATAAAAAGACAGAAAAAAAATTTGGGACAGAACAAAAAATTCAAAATTCTGTCACTGTTAACAGCTTGAACCGAGGAATCAAACATTGCTTTGCAAGGACATTCTGGAAAATACAGCGAGAGCACCGCCATTAGGGCCCTTGTATAAAAACTTCTAGGTTAAAATTACTTTTTGCCCATAAACAACCAATCACAGCACCCTCTCTTTTTTCCCAGACCTATAAAAAAAGGGGGGCACTTGTTTGGGCTGTTTGGGGAAACAAAGTGAATTTTAGACCTAGACAGTTTTCATACATGTGGCCCTAATTCTGCAGCTGGGGAGTGGAGAGCCAGCCACCTTGATTTCTTTCACTAATATAGGTTGTCCCGTAATTATTACTTATTACTTATACAGATAGAAGTGATAGAGGTCCCTATGGTCAGCCATCTGATTAAGGTTGGGTTCTCATAGTGTTTTTTTTGCACATGTATTTTGATGTGTTGAAAATGCGATCACCACCTGAGCATAGGTGATAAGTTACCATTATGTGAAAAAGAACATTTTAGATAAGAATTAATGTTACTACTTTAAGGGAATATTGTCAGGTGCTGCCCTATCTGAAAGCAGCATATTTTAGAGGGAGAGAAGCTGACCGGGGACTACACATAGGTACATTACATGGTGCTTTTTCTCATTGGCCCGAGAGCGTTTCCCCAAAAATTTCACTATAAAAAACGGGATGGCTGCGGGACCCCTCAACAAATGGAACAGCATATTTTTTATACTATTTATTCAAAACCTATTTCATCAAAAATCCCAATTTCCCCAATTTATTCGGGAATGTTTTGTCAAAATGGGACTGATCCAATAAAAAAAGAGAACTATAATTAAAAGCATTACCACTGTATTGCCATCCAGGATATATAGGGGAAACAGGGGCCCTAACTTTAGTGCATAAATTTTTCGGGTTTTGATCTGCACCTTTATATAATTAGTTATACTCAATACAGTGTACCCATTAGACTTATAAAGTAGATTACTATATTATACTACATGTTGTTAAGGAGTAAATTGTTAGCAGAATGTATTTGCTGATGTGGGCAGTTTGATGTAGGCAGGCTGGAATAATCACTGAAGCTTCACAATGTAGCAGTCATATGGTGAACACAAGCATCTGAGGACAGTAATTAAATTTCAGCATTGGTTGTATCTGCAGGCATTTTCTTTCTTACAAGTGTAAAAAAGGCATCCTAGCAACTCTCTAATTTGGGTGAAGTCAAATGAAGACAACAAATAACAAATGAAACAGGTCATTAAATAAAATACATGTCACGAGGCGCATCGTGTTCCCCACGCCGCGCGCGTGTCCCCCCTGCACAGAACACTCTATATCCATCTCTCCACGCTCCTGTTCCGCTGCGTTCCTCTGCCCTGTACCGGAATGTGCTTCCCTGCTGGCTTTGTGAAGTTTAATGGGCATGCATACCAGTGATTGGTTCATCGCCGGGCACTCACCCTATATCTTGTGTCCACTTCCTTAGCTCCCTGCCAGATCTTTTGTCTTCATCTGTGAGAGTTGCTGTTTCTTGTTTGACATTTTCTGTGTACCAGAACCTCTGCCGTTGTTATTGAGTATATTGCCCGTGCCTGTTGACCAGGTTCGCTTGTTAAATTTTATAAAACCCTACACCCCCGACCCCCCGGGGAAGAATCGCATAGGGGGAGCAACCCGAGAGCTCCCGTTACACAAGACCATCGGCCTTGTGGAGGTCTGGCCAGGGATGGGGTTTTTCCCTTTCTCCACTCCCTGACGTGGTTTGCGGTGGTCCAGCAGATTCACTTTGTACCCGTGACAATGCATACAGAAACCCTTTTCTTTCCAAAATGCTGGGGGACCAAAGACGGAAAAGAATACGAAAGATAAACTGGTTTTTAATCCATGTTTTGATGTGTTCTTGTTGAGTTTTCAACTGCAACTGGTTTCATAATTAAAGGGGTTGTCCGCTTTATTTCTTTTTTTAATTATTTAGGCTGAATAAGGGATACATATATAAACATTATTGATGTAATGTGTTATGTATTTGTGTGTTTTATACTTTTATTTTTACTATTATGTGCATGGCAGCAAGTTGTCATCCCTTACTAGTGCTTAGACTATAGAATAGAAGAGAATGGCCGGCTTGATGACTACCATGCATGTACCCGTCAGAAAGGCATCAAATGTTATGTAGCCGCCCCCCCAATCCTCCCGGAAGAAATGTACAAAAGGGAGTGGGGCACCACGTCGGGGGGAGCATGGCAGCTACACTTGAAGGATGGGCCCCCGATAGCACATGTGTGTTAGCCATAGGCCCGAAAGGGTCTTCCCTAGTGTATGCATAGAGGATAACTTTGAACAAATGTCTCATTTGCTGCCACACATATATTAATAAAAATAAATGTATGAAACACACAAATCCATAATGCGCTACATCAATAAAGTTTATTTATACACTATATGTCATAGTGAGCCTAATTAATTAAAAAAAAAAAAAAAAAAAAAAAACAACCCCCTTGTTTTAAGACACATCAAGCAGACTTGGTTTTAGACCCTACATTTTTTTGAAAAAAATGCACGTTTTTGTTATTTGCACTTTGATGCAGTTGAAAGACGCAACAAAAATGCAACATGTGAATCCAACCTCAAGGTATGTTCAGATGTTGAAGATTTTCCATCAATTTTAAGGGTAGTCTACACTCATCGGGCAAAAAACCCAAAAAACTCCATTTTTTTTTCTGATTTCAGGACGTGGGGTTTTTTCACGCTTTGTACAAAAACTGCAGTCGCTTCTTGTTTTTATGGCTTCACCCATACAATTGTATTTTATGGGAAGACGGCAAGAAAACGAGAAGCGCCGGCATATTATACAACATGTTGTATAATACGCCGGTGCCGAAAGACGAGCAGAGAAAAGACGAGCTGTGTGGACAGCAGCTCAGCTTTTCCATTGCCGTCTATGGGGCCACAGGAACGATCGTATCCTCGGCACTTTTAAAAAACGAAAAGCGCCGATTATACGATCGTATTCCTGTGCAGTGTGGACATAGCCTTACTGTTAATGGGGCTGATACAGCTGAATAAAATTTTGTTTTAATGCTTATGGAAAGGAATAGAGCATGTTTTTCCAGTCTAACTAAGAATATATACTCAGGGCCCATAGTTTTGGGAAATCGAGGGAGTTTGACTTCTGGAACCAATTTTCACAATTAGCCTGGTTTAACCTGGCTATATCTGATCAGCAGTGTATATAAGTAGAAAGTTACAGGTCATGGGACAAGTCCTTTAAAGTGAACCTCCCATGCTTATGGCAGCTGTGTCTACAACAGCCTTGAGAATCGGCAGGATTGGATGCCTAAGCAACCATAAGACACCAGAAGCCTCTTTTGCACCTCTACTGTATACTTGCCTATGCAACCAAACTGCAATCTGTGACCAACAACTCCCATTGTTAATTTTAAATTTCCCACAGGAGATGTAGCTGTAAAGGTGCACTTTCAATTTTGCCCCCTTTTGAAGGATTTCCACAAGAAGAATCTGTACCATGTCAGAAATCCTAACGAGAAAATTATACCACTCTCCTTTAATGGATTTAGGGCCACATGTATGAATCCCGCCGGGTCGAGGCGCCGTTTTCCGCCAGTTTTCCGGCGGAATCTGCGCCTGTTTTTATGTCGCGGCCGGCGGGCGCTCATACATAATCATGTAAAGTCCGCCGCGCCTCGCCAGCGAAATGAGGCAAAGTGGGGGGACATGGGCGCGGGGGCGGCGCTGCGCCTATGCTCGCCGTCCGAGGAAGTGCACTCATACATGCGGGAAAAAGTCCGTCCGCCTCGCCAGTGTTTTGGGTGCAGTGCGGGACATAGGCGCCGTGCGGGACTGCGCCGAGAATCTGTTCCGATGCGAGACAGGCGGGAGCGGGGGAGAATCTTTCCAGATGTGGGTGCGGAGTATGAAGCAAAAATCGCCTTTAAAAGCTTCTACATTTTTGGGTCAAAATCCTCCGTCCGAGGCGAAGTGAAGCAGGATCGGACCATGCGAGGAAGCGGATCGAAGATCGGGGACAGAAGTCTCGGGCTCTCCCGCCCGTGCAGCGGGAGTGGGGAATTCCCCGAAAAAATCGCCTTTAAAAAGGGCGGAAAACAGTGTCAGAAAGGAGCTGAATGTACAAAATACACTTTTTAAAAAAATAAAATCATTTTCCCCAAAAACTCGAGAACGGCAAATATCAAGAAATATTATATTGGAAATTCCCGGGAAAATACAGTAATTCAAACCCTGAAACCTATTCTCATTGTCGCCAAATAAACCGGCCAATCAGAATAGGAGCGAAAAATTCCCAATCTAGCCAATGGAGAAGTTTAGACCAATCAGAAAATTGGAGCGACAAACCCCCATTCTAGCCTATGGAGAAAAATGGACCAATCAAAATTCAAAGGCGGGGCAGTTCAAAATACAGTAAAAAGGCAGAAACGAGCTGATTGGTTGAAGCAGCGGGGCTCGTCCAGCTTAGCCAATCAGAGCGCGAGCTAACTTTCTCATAGAGTTCTATGGGGAAAGAAATTCTGAGCGCCCCTGATTGGCTAATTTCAAAGAAAACCCTCGTAATTTGGACCAATGGGGGAGCGAGCGGGCGCTCCTATGGGTTTTCTAATGCAATCTGAAATCAAACTGTAAAATGGCCGAAATTTACATTATAACACTACACAAGTTGTCACGATGTGTATATAAAAGAATCTTAAAAATGTGGCTAACGAAAAAAAAATTATAATTCCCTAAAATCATGTTTATTTCTTTATTTTCGTTAGCCAAGGATCAATAGTAATGGGTGCATCGAAAATAAAGAAAAAAACATGATTTTAGGGATTAATATTTTTTTTTTTGTTAGCCACATAAATTAGGATTCCTTTATATACACATCGTGACAACTTGGTGTAGTGTTATAATGTGATTTCGGCCATATACAGTTTGATTCAGATTGCATTACAAAACCCTAGGAGCGCGCTCGCTCTCCCATTGGTCCAAATTACGGGGGCTCTTTTAAATTAGCCAATCACAGAGCGCGCTCAGAATTCTTTTCCCCATAGAACTCTATGAGAAAGTAGCTCGCAGCTCTGATTGGCCCAAGCTGGACGAGCCCCGCTGCTTCAACCAATCAGCTCGTTTCTGCCTTTTTACTGTATTTTGAACTGTCCCGTTCTTTGAATATGATTGGTCCATTTTTCTCCATAGGCTAGAATGGGGGTTTGCGCTCCTAATCTGATTGGTCAAATCTCCTCCATAGGATAGAATGGGACATTGTCGCTCCTATTCTGAGTGGCTGGTTTATTCCGACCAATGAGAATAGCTTAAACAAATTTAATTACTGTATTTCCCGGCAATTCTCTCTATGGCAATTCCCTATATAGCGCCGGTCTCGGTGACAAACGCGTTGTTCGGGTTTTTAACTGCTTTATTTTTATACAATTGTTTCTGCTCTTTTTTCTGATCATGTATTACACTTAACAAAAATATTTTTTTCTATTAATACTTCATGCCCCACGCGCTGAGCGCCGAGATTTCAGTGCGCCCATCTCTCCCCTAGACTATAATGGGGGAAGTAAACTCGCGCTCTGATTGGCTGGGATAGCCAAGCTCCCGCTAAACTCAGCCAATCAGCTCTTTTTCTGTCTTTTTACTGTATTTTTGAATTTTCCCGCCGTGGATTCTGATTGGTCCCAAACTCCTCCATAGGATAAAAATTGGACTTTGTCGCTCCTATTCTGATTGGCTGGTTTATGCCGACCAATGAGAATAAGGTTTCAGAATTTTTAATTACTGTATTTCCCGGCAATTTCCAATATCATATTTCTTGATATGTGCCGTTCTAGAGTTTGGGAAAAAAAAATTTTTTATTATGTGTATTTTGTACATTTTAGCTCTTTCTGACACTGTTTTTTCCCCCTTTTTATAAAGGCGATTTTTTTGGGAATCACACTCCTGCTGCACGGAGCGGAGCGCCGAGACTTCTGTCGCGATCTTCGATCCGCTTCCTCGCATGTTCCGATCCTGCTTCACTTCGCCTCGGCCGGAGGATTTAGACCAAAAAAAAACAGTCTGCTTGTTGGAGCTGCCGAGGGGCCGCAATTTGGCTACCGCGATGGTACATGCCTCGGACTATACGAGCCGCGGGCGCGTCCCCCCCCGGAACGCCTCACCGCGCCCCACCGCGCCCACTTGCCCGCCCCTTCAATGCGGGCCGCAGCCGAAAGTGCCGAACGCTGCGTCCGACAGCGGGATTCGGGCTGGGAGGCGCAGTGTACGCCAGAAAACTGGCCTAAAGCCCCTTCATACATGTCGCCCTTAGTCTTCGTTTCTGCTAGTAACAGGATCAGAAGGTCAGAACTAAAAGCCCAGAGAATCAAAAACATCTGTAGTGGCAGTAGGCACGCATCATAAAAATTTATCCTACAGAGGTCTAAGTATTTCCATAGCTACAGATTACACAGTAAAGTTGTGTATAGTTAGATCCTGCAGTGTGTACACCCTACCCCTCAGAGCAGCCTACAGTTAGCAAGAAAAGGGTGGAGACAATTTTAAGATTTAGATTTTTTTCTTCGATTTCTTTTATTACCATTTCTGTGCCATTACAAATGTAGCACCAATGAGTTGTACTGATGATATTTACAATACAGCATTTATACCTACAGGCGAATCACACAGGGTCATGGAAGAACAAAAACATGATTGTACCTATTCTGAATCCAGCATTATGACCTTGATAGCTGCCTCCATTGAGGGCTATAAGAAACCTAAACTAAGATCCTAAATTCAGCCTTTACATCCACTAATAAGCCCACAGATAACCACCTACAGTGCATTTTGTTGCATCCAACTCTGAATGTTCCTTTGATAAACCTGGTTTTAATAGATTAATAAACTAATACTGTCTTTTTGGAACAATGTAAATATGTAGTACTCTTATGCATGATAGTTTAGAAGTGGAGAAAGAACACTTAAAGCATGCAATGTGCTACTGATTGAGTGACTTTTACCTTAATTTTGATGAGTCTAATAGCAAAATTTTTTTTTTTTTTTATAATGCTAACTTCAATCTACTGGCCCCATTTGCCATTAGCAATATATATGACTAAGCTTTATGAAATATCTCCTTCTGTCCCTATCAATTTTGATTTTATACTGTATAAGTCACAGCCTTAATAAAAAGAGCAACTGTTTTTGGTGTTTTTTTTTGTTTTTGTTTTAAATAAAGGAGCATCATGTTATCTTTTTGTAAAGGATGGAGTCAGGAAATACAGCTGAAATGGACAATGTGTGTGTTTACCATCTTCAAGGATAGCTGGACAATGTGTTGTGTTCATGTGCACAATGTGTGTCTACAATCTTAAAGGAAACCTGAACAATGTGTGTGTTTACCAACTCCAGGGAGGCTACTCTGATAGCAGGACACTAGTTTAACTCGCTCTAGCCAGAGTGATAAGGCATAGTTATACATTCACTTACCTTATGATGAAGTGAGCCACTACCACACTGGATAAAAGCTTGTGATCGGCAAATAAAGCGTTAGTTCTGGTCTGGGCTCCAGACAGCTTATATGGTTAAGCACGATTGTTTCACTTGTGTTTGATCATACTAGAGAGTAGCAGACTGCAGCTGCTTCTAAATTATTTCCACTGCCGTACTGATTCAGATAGGGTGTTTGATCACTCTTAATTGGCTAAACCTATCAGCTGGGGCCTGAACAGGGACCGGAAAGCATTCCAGCCGTACAGAAGGACGGGGCACTTGGATACACTCAGCCGTGAACGCGCAGAACCTACTGGCCAGGTAAGAAAACACCTTCATGTTTCTTACGATGGTTTCTGTGCCTTCCCGTTGACTGTGTGATCCCCAACTCGTCCCGGAAAATACATATAGAGGTTGGTAATGTCCGGTTCTATTTGATAGACAAAGAACCCTGCCAGTCGGAGTGGATAGATGGTAGAGAATCGTGTGAATGTATGAGCTGTTCATTTATTTGCCAGATTAGGGAAGAGGATTGCCTGAGAAAATGTTCTGTGCTCTGAAAGGGGGGGGCATGATCCATGCTTAACCTCGGTAATACAGCAAACTAAGTGATAGTGTAAGTTGGGAAGTTGGCGAAGCCCTATGTTTTATAAGTCCCGTGACTGATTCTGATTGAACTAAAACACTTCATCCGAAAGGACGTGGGGTAAAGGTTTTGATAGTGGGGAATAACAGGGACAAAAAGAAAGAACAAGAAAGCGATAGGAAGAAGGTCCAAAACTTTAGACACTCTAGTATGTTCGAAGAACTTCTAATCCTGATCCCGATATTAGCCTTTGCTGTATACGATATACAGGAGACAAAGGAAGGGGCATACAGACCTCTGGAATATACTTGCTGCTTAAGAGAAAGCCAAGAGGAAGGAATAGGGATAAGAAAAATTCCCTTTCATAAGTCCTTCACAGGAGAGGATACATTCTTCATAAGGCTTTTAAGACAAACGGGATGCAAAAAAGGTCGGGGGAAGTCAAGAAAGCGGCCCAAGGGGAAAAGAAAAAACCTGTACCACTTAGGAAGATATTTTGAAGTAAACAGGGCCCAAAAGCAACCAAGAAATGAAACAGTTTTTTTGGGGGAAACCTTAGGAAAGGAAGGAAAAGAGCTTTGGGAGCAAAAAGGGAGGGCGGGAAAAAAAGGTAAATCAGATAGTACCTTTTAAATTTTCTTTCTTTGGGGAAATACGGGACTTTTTGTCTAAAATGTACGGGCCAAAAGGAAGCTAAGTGGTGTGGATGGAAGTATGATTTTGCATATCGGGGAAAGGGAATTGAAAAATAAGCCCCCGACCCCCCCATATATAGCCGTTTTGGGGCCCCCCAGCCCCTAGCCAGGCAGGGGCCCGAAGGGTATTTTGAAAATTTTGTGGACAACAGAATCCGGGTTTGGAAAGGGAACACTTGTGCGTGGGACGCCCTCGCCCAAAACCCCAATGATAAAGATACTGACTTTTTGCCCCCGTTTTCCCATTAGAGTGCCCCAACAAACTTTTACTGGATCCACCAGAAAGCAAAGGTCAGCCACAAACCCAAAACCAAGTATCCACATAAGACCAATAAACTGGAGGCCATGGGCACTGCCAGAGAAAAATTTCCCCTTTCAAAACTGCCCTAACCCCCCTGACAAAGCCCCCCGTTTTGGAAACATTATTTAGGACAAACCCAAACCAAAATTAAAGGGGCAACAGGGCTTGACTTAGATGGACCCTGCAGAACTAAAATGAACCCCAGGGATGTCCCGTATTCGACAAGTGCACTACACCTTATATGCCAGCAGGGGAGATGGGCCCCCAAACTGAGGGAAACAGGGTCACCTTTATCAACAAACCCCATACCTGGTGCAGGGGGCCCAAAAGGAAAAACGTGGGAGTACAGGGTAAACCCCCCCAGATACCCACAGAAAATGTACAAGCTTTCTTCCTTCAAAAAGGAAGGCCATTTGGGCCCGATGAGAATTTTTGGGCATTACACAAAAGGGGGCCCCCCGAGAATTTTTTGTAGGGGATTAAGGAGGTCCCAAGGACTGACAAACAAACTAGATTTAAAAACAGTGTCCCCGATTTGGGGTACTTGGGAGGGCCGTTCTCCCAATTCTTAAAAATTAAACGAAGGGGGAAATTTAGGGTGACTTTAAAGAAGCCAAGGGGACCCAGGAAAACAATGTCACCCCCCATTTTAGAAAATCTTAATCAAATTTGGCCTTCCTAATTTTAAACTACAAATTCCCCCTTTTCTTCACTTTAAAGGGTTTGGGCCCGCTTAAAAGGACTGCTCACACAGAACACAACCAGGAAAGGGCCGGTTTATACTATTCCGCCAAAAATCGATCCAGTACCGCAAGGAGCCCGGCTTCCCTTCGTGCCAAACGGCTTTTGCGGTATTGGGGATAAAAAGCCCCCAAACAGTTTTTTGACATCCCCTTGGACCCTATACACTCCACAAGAATTTTTGGTATTTTGAACCAGGTTCCCCAACCCCAAAAACATTTCTATGGTTCAGACCAAATTTCATTACAGTGTGCCCTCCCCGGGTTCTTTTCCCAAAAATTTCCCTTTTTTTTGTTGCAAATGGGTTTTAATCCCCTACCTCCTGCCCCGTTTTAGGGGGCGGGGAATTCCCAAAAAGGGGGGTAAAAAGGGTGAGGTATCTGTCATCTCCACTTAAACCAAAGACTGCCCCCAATAAAAAGGGGCAGGAGACAAACAGGTCCTTGATTCAACTGGGGGATCATCCACTAAGAGAAAAGGGGGAGAATGGCAAAAATTTTTAAAAGGTAGCATTGTGGGCCCAACATGGGAAAAGTCAAAGGCAGGGCCATTGTCCCCCCCCACGCTTTTGCCAGGAAGCTGAACCCCACTGCCTCACAAGGCTCTTGCAATGGAAAAAGGGGAAGGAAAAATATTTACCCAGACCCGCCCCCTTTTACCCAAAATTTTTAGTTGGGACTGATTTTGGTCCCCTGGAAGGCCAGGAATTTTCTTTCAAACCCAGGGACACCTTTTGGGGACATGCAGGGGTGCATCAAAAGGGTTTTTTGGAACCCCACACCCCCAAAGGGGGTGGGGGTAATTAAAACCAAAGGGCCCTACAGGGCCAACCGGGAAAAGGCAAAAGGGGGGGTGAGAAAAAAAGATCAGGGAGCTAAAAAGCACCACCACGGACAAGAGCAATAGCCCTTGCACAAGAAAACAGTTTCCCCCCGAAAACAACCACAAGCTCTGAAAAACCCCTTTCCAAAACAGGCCCCAAGAGAAGAGAGGAACCTCTGGTAAGCAGGGGCCAGCCAAGCGACAGGCAAAGGGTTTGGGTGGGACGAGGCTCTGCCCCCCCAAGCTTTTGGGTTTCCCATGATGGGGGGCCCTTTGCCCCTCTCCCACTCTTTGGGAAAGGGAAAAACCCTGAAAAGAATTTGTAACAAACCCGGGATAGCTTTCCCGGTTTTTTTCCCCTAGGCCACAAGGGTTTCTTTCTCCCCTTTCCAGACGTGGGCTTTAAAAAAAAACCCCGGAAAATGGGGGAAGGGCCCCTGTCCCAAAAATTTCCCCAAAACCATTGGGAAACCCTTTCAGGGAAGGGGCAAATTTACCCACATAAACCCCTTCCAAGTTGGGGCCTAAAAGTAGCATTAAATCTGCATAGACGGGGCTCTCAGTTTGGGCCCCAAGCCTTTCCCCATTGGGAAAAACCACAGCAAGGGCCCCTGCAAAAAAAAAAAAAAAAAAAACCCCTAATGACCGAAGTCTTTTTCCGATACCGGGGGCCCCCCCTGAAGTTAAATTTAAACAACCCCAGGTACCCATTTTATTTTAAAAAGCAATGCAGGGAATTTAACAAACCAAAAAACAGAATTTTTGGCCCTTGGCATTATTCTCGATAAGATTTCACCCCAAAACTCCCCCTTTGGGTTTAAAAACCCCCTATGAAAATTCCCATTTTGGGGGTGCCCCAAGGTTGGGTTTATAATTTTTACAGACCCTCCCCAAATTTCAATGTTATTTTACTTTACTTCATATGTTCCAAGGGCCTTTTCAAAAACATTTAATTGGTGCAAAAACTTTTGTTTATTCCCTTTCCCTTTTTCCCGACCCGGAAAGCAGGGAAAAGGGGACACATGATTCTGAACCAGAGACTATGTAAAAACTAAAAAAAACATGTCCAGGGAAATTTTTGGATACATATTTTTGGGAAAGGGCCCCCTTTCCCTGTGTTACTAAAATACTAGTACTTTTGGGGAAAACTGGAAGGAAAAAACAACTTGGGTTCACGCCATCATTGTAAGAAAAGGGGTTTTTAAACAAAAAGAGTAAAGGGTGCCGTGGAGTGTTTCTGGTTTTTGATTCCCGTTTGTGGAGGGGTGGAATAGGCTGAATAATGGAAAGAACCCGATGAAAAAAAAGCTAAATTAAACATCCCAGAGCTTAGCAATACCCTTTAAAATTACTGATTGGGTGGGGTAAGCACTCACCCCCCCCCTCCCACTGCTGCCACAAAACCATACTTAGCTATCCCCGTAAAAAAGGAAAAAAAAATAATGGGAAAAGGGGAAAAGGGTTTTAAACTCTTTAACCAAATAATATACAAAATTTAAGGGGGATGTGGAACAAAAAACCCGGGTTTTTTTTTTTTCTCATTTTCCCCTTATTAACTCCATCTTCGATCCATTGAAATCCCTATGCCCGGTATCTCCTTTTTGAGGATTTCTGGAAAAATATTTTGGGGGAACGATGGTTTTTACTAAATCATTCCCCCAGGGAACCCTTTGGTCTGGGGGGAACACCTGGGAAAAAACTTCATCTAACCCCCTTGGGGTTTGGGGGACCCAACTCTGCATGAAGAGTTCAAAGGGGGGACTGTGAAGGAAGGGGCAGGAAAGATTAATTTCGAAATACAGCTGAAATGGACAATGTGGTGTTTACCATCTTCAAGGGTAAACCCGGGCAATGTGTTGTGTTCAAAGTGCAAAAATGTTTTGTCCCACAAACTTCAAGGAACCTAACAATGTGTTTGGGGGTTTAAAACCCAAAACCCCGGGGGGCACTCTTGATAGCAGGACCAGTTTTTAAATCGGGTCTAAAACCAAGTGATAAGGCATAGTTATACATTCCCCCTTTCCCTTTTGATTTAAGTGAGCCCCCCACAAATTTTATAAAAGCTTTTTGATTGGCAAAAAAAGTGTTCGTTCTGGGCCCGGGGTCCATACAGCTTATATTGGGTTTTGCAAAAGATTGTTTCACTTTTGGTTTTTTTCATACTAGACGGAAACAAAAAACTGCAGCGCTTCTTTAAAATTTTTTTCACCGCCGTACTGGTTCAGATAGGGGGTTTTATCACCTTTAATTTGGGGGTAAACCCATCATTTTTAAAGTGTGCTGCTCTTTTAAAAAGTTTTTCCTTTCCCTAAAGGGGGGGGGTCCCCCACTAAAAAAGATTGTTTTTTAAGTTAAAGATCTTTCAAAAACAAGTCCCCTTTGCAAAAGTGTCCCTTTAAAAATTGTCCTAACCCAGGGCTGAGATATCCCTCTTGGGGAAAAAAGGGCTGCATCAGTTTTTTTCCCGGTCACAAAAGTTTCAGACCTTTTTGAATTCCCCGGGGAAAGGGTAACCCCAAATTGGGTTGCTATAGGGTACAACCGGTATCCTCAGAACTTTTTCACTGCAGAGCAAATGGAATCAGTTTAAAAAATTTGAATTAAAAAAAAAAACTGAAAAAAAGGGTGAGGGATTAAAGAATCCAAAGTAACAAACCCCTTTAAATTTTTTGCTCGAAACTCGATATTTAGGTTTCACAATACTTTTATTTAATTTAAAATATTTTATAACAAAAATTTTTATGCAAATCCCGCAGGGCCCCTTTAAATAATCACATTTCTTCAATTTTTTAACCCAATCATTGAAAATTGGTTCCCCTGCTTAACGTTCGGGTGGAGCCAATTTAGCTAAGCCCCAGTTTTTTTTGGGAAACCCAAACCGGGAAGGGCCCGCAGGGAAAAAACGGGGAAAACCATTTTTAATCTGTAAGTCAGACAGGAAAAAGGAAAAATGGTATCTTCATGAATTTTTCCCCAGGGTTTCCCCTTTTTTTCCCAAAAGGGCCCGCCAATTGGTTCCCAG
>JAODAL010033851.1:0-45028 GCA_025379985.1 Phyllomedusa bahiana | reverse complement strand
AAAACAACAAAACATAACAAGTATGCCATGTACAGTTCCGTAAAAAAGACTTGCAGCATAGGAATTGACTCGAGGAAGAGTATAAAGAGTCCATCTAGAGTATATTTAGATAAACCTAAAATGGATTCACGTCTTAAGGAAAGGAATTTAAGCTTGGGTTATTATTGACCAGGAAATCTTAAGAGTTAAGCAAAATATGGTGAGTCAGACCAGATTCTCCATCTGGATTTCCTCTTAATAACTAAGTGGGGAGGAGTGACCAAACATGTTTCACTATGGAATTGGGAGTTGATTCTGTTAATGACTTCACTAAAGTTCAGTGAGGAAGTGGACTTCCAATGGTGAGCTAGGGTGAGGCGGACCGCTATTAGTACGTGTTGGATTACTGTTTGGTGTGTGAAGGGAATATCCCAAATAGTTATATCCAATAGAGCCAATTCTTGTGAGAGTATGAAACGGGAATGGTATAGATCTTGGATAAGCTTTTCGGTTTCAACCCACAGACCTTTGGCTATAGGGCACGACCACCACATGTGAGAGAGGGAACCAGCTGAGCCACATCCTCTCCAGCACATTTTGGATGAGCCGGGAAACATGTGGGCCGCGCGGGCCGGGGTGAGATACCACCTGAAGTGCATTTTCCTGGACAACTCCAAATGGTTAATACAATTGGAGTGTTTAGGGATTGAGGCTGCTGCCAACCACCACTCATCCACCGTAAAGGACCTGTATAACTCCGATTCCCATTTGATCATGTACTCAAGTTTAGTATTTTGAATATTCCAGGACAAAGTGGAATATGCAGCTGAGAGACCCCTATTCTGTTTGTTAGAAGTTAAAAGAAAATGATAAAATGGGGTTTTATTCAAGGGTCTGGGGAAATGGGGAATGGCATGAATTGAGTGTCGAATTTGGAGGTACATGAAGAACTGAGATTTGGGGATCTTATAAGAGGAAGTAAGATCTTCAAAGGATCTAAAGATACCATCTGAAAAAGGATCACCTAGCACCCAAATCCCTTTGGCAATCCATTGTTCTAAGGGTATGTTAAGAACCTTGCCGTGTAACATGGACAAGGGGCAATTATATTTGTCGACTACAATCGCGTGCGTGGATGCTACATATAGATGCCAGACAGTGATCAGGTGTTGGATTGTTAAGAGACTATATTGGTCAGTTGGTAATGGAGGGAAACCTTGTAGTAGTGCTAGCAGGTGGTCTTTAACGGAGCCAGGTGCTACTGAGTGGTTCTCAATGTGTGCCCAGTGATGGAGCGAGGGAGAAGTCCATAAGTCTAACACAGGTTCCAGAATCGAGGCAGCATTGTACAGCATCAGGTTAGGAACGGCCATACCTCCAAATTGTTTCTGCAGATAGAGATATTGCCGTTTAAATCTAGGTTTTGTGGGACCCCAGATAAATCGTATTAACAAAGATTGGAGTTTTTTTAGTAGTAGAGTTGGGATCAAGAAAGGGAGAGCTCTGGCTATGTATAGAAATTTAGGGAGAAGCATCATTTTAACTAGGTTTATTCTAGCAATCCAGGAAAGGGAAAGTTGTTGAAATTTGTTAATGTCCTCAGACAGAACTGAGAATAAGTTTTCCCAGTTAATCTCAATAGTTTTGGAAAGGTCTGGGAAAATTTTGATGCCCAAGTATTCAATATAAGGTTTAGACCAGTCAAAATCATATTTAGAGAGGGCAGAGCATGTTGTACGGGAACAGTTGAGTGGGAGGATTGTTGATTTAGAAATATTTAGCTTGTAGAAAGAGACCTGGGAATATAATCGCAAAATGTCTAAAAAGACCCGGAACAGGGGGATTCAGGGGCTCTGACTTATTAGTACCTCGATATAACTGACTTTGGAACTTTAGACCCATGGATACCCGAATTGGGGATAAGCGAATCATTTCGCAAGGGGGTTCCCATACAAAAATTAAAAAAAATGGGGATGGGGGGGCTTTCCCCGTCTGGTGGGTTTTATAGTGGGAAAGAGTGACATGAACCCGAGGAAATTACTCTAGCGGGGGGTGGAGGAAAAGGAAATTAAGCTTGGGGTAAAGAAGAAAATCCCAAAATTTTAGTCGAATCCTTCATGTAAACCATTTTCGGGGGACGCCTTTTTTTCTCAAGGAAAAAAAATAGGGGGACCCTTTTTCTTTTAATTAAATTTTAGTACATTAAATACTCTCCTAACCCTTCTTGTTTGTCTATGTTTGCAAATCCTCTTGTCCGGGTTAAAAAGGTGGGATTATATTAATTCTGTTAGCTAAGACTTTGAAAATACTTAATGTCAAATTAAGAAGAGAATTGGTCTGTAATTTTGTGACAAATCTTGCGGCTTTCCTGGCTTTTTGGGGGTGACAATTTTAGCGAAAGCATTTTTGCAAAAGGAAAGGGGGCCCCCCGACCCTAAAAGAATTTGAAAATGGGAGGTTTTGGGAAAGGACTGGGCAAAGGTTTTATTTCATTGTTTAGCCATCAGGGCCGGGGACTTATTAAGTTTTGCTTGGTTAATTGTTTTCTCCAGCTCCTGTTGGGAGATTGGAGAGTTTAAGGATATCAGTTGAGCCTTCGTTACATTTGGCAATTGTAATTTGTTTAAAAAGGCCTGGACTGTTTGAGGCGATATGAGAGGAAGAGAGGGATTGTCTTTGAGATTGTAAAGAGATTTATAATAATCAGCGAAGGAATCTACTATGTGTTGGGGATTGAACACTTTCTGAGAAACTGATGTCAAAATCAAAGTCACCGGGTTTTGCAACTCCCGGGAAAAGGTTTTCCGGGACATCCCAGGGCAAAAAAATTCCCCAAATGGGGAAAGGAACCTCATATTTAGGGAGACTTTCGCTGTTGTTTTAAAGAGAAAAACTCATCCAACCTACTTTGAAGGGGGCTTTTTCAAATTTACCGAAGGGGGATTTTTTCTAGTAGTTTGTCCAGTTCACGTTCCCTTTTCCTTTTTTCCCTAGAGGCAATTTTAATAAAGACCCCTTTGATCCCCCCATGGCACACCAGAGAAAGGATGGAAGGGGGAACTGAAGGGGGTTTGAAATTCAAAATATTCTTGTAAAGGGGTTTTAATTTTAAAAATTTCGGGGATGTTGGAAAAAATTGTTAATTAAAGTTTTTGGGGGGGAGGTTTGTCTTGGGGGGGTTTAGAATTTGGGTGCCCGCAAGGTTTTCCCATATTTTAAAAAATTTAAAAAGGTTTTTGTTATAAAAAAAAAATATACGAGAATGGGATTGGTTAGGGGGGAAAAAAGGGTATCGTACAGTAGGAGGGAATAACCCAGGGTCTGTAGTTGCTCTCTTTAAGGAATTTTGCAGGCCCCTGGTATTTCTTGAAGGCGGATTTTTTCCACCCGCGGGTCAAATACCAATTAAAGTCCCCACAAATGATCAGATTATTGTTTTGGAGCGATTTAGCTTTGCTCGTAACTTGTGAAATGAACCGAAGCTGACGTTTGTTAGGGGGCAAAAAAGGGAAAATAGAAGGGTTTGGTGGAGTTGAGAGAAAAATTAAAAAAAAAATCCCTTTCTCATCAAAAATTGATTGGTTAATTAAAACAAAAAGGGGTCTTTTACAAAAATCGCGACACCTGCCCTTTTTTTTGGGGGGAGGAGAGGGGTGGGGCGAGATAGGAAATTTTTTATGTTTTAACTAGGACATCCTGACCCAAGATGGGTCTCCTTTGCAACCTCTGCTCCGGACTTCAGAACCCCCACAGCAGTGATCTTTTAAAGGGGGGGATTAAACCCAAGTATTTAAGATAGGTCTTAATCCCATATTTAAACCCAGGGGAACGCCTGGAGCCGAGAAGTTCCAAGACAGAAAATCACGAGAGAAATAATAAATTCAATTTTAAAGCAAAAGAAGTTGTACGGCAGGAACAAATAAACTTTCAATATATTAAAGGTGTAGGTAACCAAACAAACAGTATTTCCATCATGTGGAAATAATTGTACCACAGGGGAACAGGTCCGTTAGCAGGATACAGCATGGGGCAGTCAAGCTCTGAGGCTATCAGATAACAATAGGGGAGTCTTCAACTTGAGGAAAGAAGAGGGGGATAATAGTTTCTGCGAAGCTGCTCAATCATAAGGGGCTGGACCAGATCTGCGGTGTTTATCTGACCACAACGGAGTGATCACTTCCGGGCGGATTCGCTGGGATTTCAGTGGGGTCATAGTAGGAGACTGGAGCAGATTCCAGGAAGTAAGAACTTCTTTAGCCATTGAGGGGTTGTGGCAGATTATAGTAGAGTTATCTTTGGTAATGATCAATTTTACTGGGAAACCCCAATGGTAGCTTATCCCTTGGTCGCGAAGGATCTTGGTATATTGAGAGAATTCTCTCCTTTTCAACATGGTACCGGCTGATAAATCTGGAAAGATAGAAATGTCACGAAAGCGTTCCGGTAGGGAGGTTTTTTTTCGTACAGATCTTAGAAAATCATCTTTTGTGCGAAAAAAATGGATCTTCGCTATGACATCTCTAGGGATGGAGGCATGTAGATCTCTTGGTTTGGGTAAGCGGTGTATGCGGTCCACTGTCAGGTCAATTTGAGAGACATTAGGTAGCACCAGGGCCATAAGGTCCGTGAGGAAAGGTAGAAGGAGGTCCTGGGTAACTGATTCAGGAATTCCTCTGATGCGAATGTTCTCTCTACGGGACCGGTCTTCAAGGTCTAGTAGTTTGGAAGAGAGTCTCTGCACTTCATCTTCTAATGCTGAGTTTGCATCTATAAGAAGGTTGTGCGAGGTCGCAAATTCAGACATTTTCTTTTTTAGTTGGCCTGTTCTAGAAACCAGGGCTTGTATGTCAGACCGGAACTCCGCCATCATGAGCTTAAAGTCGGATTGGAGGTTTTCTCTAAAGGAGGAGAACAGGCGTTGCAATGTTGTTTCAGTAGGAGTAAGTTGACTGATAGAATCTTGGGAATCCATGTCAGCAGGATTTGAGATAGGAGAGTTTAAGGAGAGAGGTGGGAACACAATCCGTCTTTCTGCAGAGGAAGGTTGCGAGGAAGATTGAGGAAAGAATTCCGTCAATTTTGTCGGTTTAACCTTGGGTCTCCGTTTACTAGTGCCACCCATTCGATCCGAGCCCTACAACCCACTCTTAGGGCTGGTGTAGCAGGTAGAGAAAGGACAGCGTCCTGATAATTAGTGGGGTGAGATGAGCCTCAGCAACCTAGGATATGGGGGAATTTATTTATTTATATAAGTATATATATATATATATTTTTTTTTCTTTACTTTCTTTTCTGTTTTTTTTTTTTTTCTTTGCGTAGTAGGTTAAGGGCGAATGAAGATAGTCATTCAAAAAACAATGTACTTTGGCTTTGGGAAAAGATGTCCTGTTTGTATTTAGTGCTCCCAGAAGCTGGAGTGAACCCAAACATTAGAATGGCTCATATGGCAGGGTGAGATTAGTTGACTGTAAATTCTGTGTACTCTCTGTCAGGAGAGATGGGCCAGTGGAAGTCCCAAAAAGCAGGTTTAGGGAAATCTGAGGCGATAGTAGATAATTGCCTACAGATCCTGTTGGCTGTGAGTGTGCAGAGAGGTGGACTTGACCCAGAGATTAAAGCAATGTAGCTGTGGGTACATAAAATGGCTGCTACCACGTGTAAGGCCTAAGAGGCCATAAAATGGCGCCCAGGTTTATAGAAAATGTTCAGGGGATAATGTAGCTGGTACCCGGTCAGACTACCCTGATAAATTTAGCAGATAAGGGAATCGCCGTGTGCTGTGTGCATCAAGTACTTATCTGAGGGTGAGGCAGATGTGGGGGCTTCTTCCCAGAGCTTCGGCGGCCGGTCTTCTATGCAGTGGTGCTTGGGGATGCCACTCGCGCGCTCAACCTCTTGGTAGAAGTCGGGAGGGAGCGACAGCGAGGGAGACACCGGCACCCTCTATGCAGCTTGTCAGCGGGTGAAATGCCTTCTCTTCCCACTGCCACGCGGAGGTGCGGCGGCGCACGGTGCGACGGCAGGAGCGATCAGGGAAGAGATGAGCGGGTTCGCCAGTCCTCTAGGCAGTGGCGCTCGGGGATGCCACTCGCGCGCTCAACCTCTCGGTAGGTGTCGGGAGGGAGCGGCAGCGAGGGAAACACCGGTGCCTTCTGTGCAGCTTATCAGCGGGTTAGGTGTCTTTTCTTCCTGCTGCCGTGCGGAGGTGCGGCAGCGCCTGGTGCGATAAGATGAGCGGGTCTTCCTTAGGTGTCCGCACCTTGTCGCCGGGAGAGCTGTTTCGGTGGCAGCTGTACAGGGCTATAGACGATCGCTTCCCAGGATTGGTTGAGTGTGAAAGTCTTCTTGGTGTAGAGTCGCAGCGCACAGCAGCACTGATCTGAATATGGCTGTGAGTGAGCGGTTCTGAATAATCCGTCCAGCCGGGGTTTCTTGCCAGGGCAACCGCTCACAAGTAGCAGGAGAGGTGTACAGCAGGTCCAGTGTGGTTCTGGTCCAAAATGAGGCAGAGCTGGGCTTAGTAGTGCCGTTTTAAACAGGATCCCCACGGAGCTCTTCTTTCACACAACCTACTCCATGCTGGTCCAGGCCACGCCCCGTGGCATGGCTTTTTCTACCTCGGAGTCAGTCACCTGTAGAAAAAAAAAGGTGTGATAATATGTTCCTGGTACATGCTATAGACAGCAGTATGACTAAAACACTACATCCATAAATACTTACCTTAGAGATAATGTAGAAATAATCATTATAACCCCCCCTCACACCCAAACCACCTCTTATAGAGAAAAGAAGAATGCAAGTCCATTCCAAAAAAGAATAGGAGATGTTTTTGCTTCTATTTGGCAATAGAATTCAATTGATAAGTTTGCTCTTTATTTCTACAGCTTTTCTGGAGGGCACTCTCAAACATAATGGCAAAAATGCTTTGTAAATGAAACGTAACATGCAAAGAGTACTGGGGAAATTATAATCTATCGAAGAGATAATATGAAAATAAAATAAAACAAAATAAAACAAGCCCCCCTTTCGACCATTACTGACTTTTATGGTCAAAGGAACCATAGAAAATCTATTTGATTGGGAAAAAAGGGGATTTCTCATTTACAATCAGAGCATATTAACGTTACATTCATTTTCAAAAATACAGTTCGCCCATTGGGTGCTAATGCACAGTGCCCACTTTATGAATCGATTCCAAGATGTCACAATTGTGAAGTGGAGTCCAAACTGCTTTAGCATCAAAGGGGGGCCCGTTCTAATGGAGACAATGTCCTCCACCCATTTCCAGAACATTGAGGGGCCACTCAAAGAATAGGGACAGTCGAGCCAGAGCCACAGACGGTTGTCTCCATCCTGTATTTTTATTTCATTGTCATCACAATTTTTGTCTTTTCCCAATATGTTTCAATAACATATTATTACCTAGACAGTGAGTTAACAATACTATGAAAACATGTAAGCAACCGATGAAACATTTTTAGTAGGGCCTGTTAACCTTAAACTTAATGTCATAAATACAGTTCGTCCTTGGGGTGCTAATGCACAGAGCCCCCACTATAGGCCAGGGTGTTTATTGGCCTCACAATACTCAAGTGGAGTTACTCAGGTGGTGTCCAAACTGCAGCAGCATCACAAGGAGGCCATTCTAACGGAGACAATGTCCTCCACCCATTTCCAAAACATTGAGGGGCCACTCACAGGACAGGGGCAGTGGAGCCAGAGCCACAGACGGTTGTCTCCATCCTGTATTTTTTTCCATTCTCATCACAATATTTGTCTTTTCCCCATGTGTTCCAAAATCATATTTAGTCTTGTATAATAAGATAACAATACTGTGAAAACATCTAATTAAAACGTCTTCCTCACTTTTGTACCTGAGACATGGACTTTACATAATAACATGGCTTGAAAGTTAATAAAACAAACCTATGTCCATTTAACTCTGCCTATTATTATGCAGTGTTGATCCAGAGGAAGGCAAAAAAAAACCCCTATGAGGTGGAAGTCGCTTTTCATCACTGTAGGGAAAAAAATTCCTTCCCAACTCCAAATCTGGAAATCAGAAAAATCTCTGTACCAAAGACCGTTCTCTAGATCTAGGTATTATATAAGGAGCTGTCTATAGAAGATATACATATCAACACATATATCCTCATTAGAGATGGGCGAATTTCTCAAAAAATTCGATTCGGACACTTCGCCGAATTTTCCGACAAAAATAAATTCGGTCCGAATTACTTCGGGACGAATCGCGTTAAAAAGCAGCTATTTCCAGGCTGCACAGAGCCTGCAGGGTGCTGTAGAACGTTGTGCCATGCTTAAATATGCAGCGGGAGCTTGGTTTGGTCTTCATACTGTCACGGCGCGTGGCGCCGCAGCTCGCCGCGGCCGTCCCCCTGTGCGCACGGGGTCCGGCACGGGTTTGTGGGGCGCCCGCCCCCGGTGGGCCTTCTGTTTTTTGGGCTGGGAACCCCCTTACTTACCAGTCCCCGTCCTGTTCTCCAGCTCGGGCAGCCCCCGGGGGCCATAATCCTGTTTTAAATTGGTTAATTGTGGGCGTTTGGCCCTTTTAATTATGGAAAGACACCCCTAGAAACCCCGCGGGCCAGTTTTTTTGGTGTTTTTTTGGGAAAGCGTTTAGAGGGGTTTTTGGTTCAGTCTTAAATTTCCCCTTTTGCCCCCAGTCCCCCTTTGCTTACTTTTCCTGACCTTGCCTGTTTGCCGCCTCCCCCCCTGAGTCTCCCGGCCTCTGACCCAAAACCTCTGCCCCCTCCCCTGCCCTTCTCCCTGTCCCCGGACTACGCCTCCGGATTACGATTTTCCCCACCACGCTGTCCCGGGGGCCCGCCACCCCGCAAGAAACCCCCGGGGGGGGGTAAAGACCTGGTACCTCACGCCGGAAAGTCCATCCCGCTTGGGGGGGGGCTCGGGTTAAAAACCCGGGGGTTACTTAGACCCCGGTTCCCCGGGCGGGGGCCTTAGCAAATCATCGCTTGCGTTGGCCCGCGGACCCATTTCCCCCTTTACACATAAAATGTTGTGTTTTAGTATGACACGCGAGGGACGGGCCGCCGCTCTTAGATATCCTTCACTATAAAACCCCCGGGGGCACTTAAAGGGGAAAAAAGACCAAAAAACCCCAAGCGGGGAATTTAGCCTGTAAAGTCATCCCGGAAAGGGGGAAAAAAAAAAAGTGAGAGCTCAGGGGGCCCAAAAAATTAGTGACAGGGTGGAGGTGCGGGGGCCCAGCCACAGCAGCATGAGGTCAGGCAGGGGCAAAATGACATTTGGAGGGGGCAAAAACAGGGGAAGCCCCCAAAATTGGCACAATGCTGAAAAGCGGAGGTAAAAGGCGGGAAAGGCGCATGAGGTCGGGACAGTGGCCCTTTAAAATTTCTGGAGGGGGCCAAAAAAAGGGGGGGGGGGGGGGGGGGGGGGGGGAAAGCCACAGAATGGCACAATGACTGAGAGGGGGAGGTCACGGGGGCAGCAGCTTTGGGGCCCGGGCCCGGAGTGGCACAAGGACACGATGTGGAGGAAAAGGGGGCCGAAGCCAAGCAGCAGCAGAGGTCGGGAAAGGGGCCCAAAAATGACACGTGTGGAGGAAAAGGCGGGCCGCCCAGCAGTAGCAGGGAGGTCAGAAAGGGGCCACAAGGGACACAGTGTGGAGGTCACGGCAGCAGCCACAGCAGCAGAATGAGGTCAGACAGTGGAACAATGACATTCTGGAGGTGGAAAACAGTATTGGGCCCACAGGTGGAAACTTTCAACATTTGTAGGGGGTCAAAACAGCGCAGTATGGGGCCCGGCAGTGGCACAATGACATTCGGGGAGGTGGCAAAAAAGGAGGAACCCCAGAATGCAAAAAGGGTGGGGAGCGGAGGTCACGGGGGGCAAAAAGCCTGGGTTAGGAAAGGGGGCAAAAATGACTTTTCTGGGGGGGAAAAAAACGGGGGATAGGCCACAAAAGTGGAAAATTGACTGAAAAGTGGAGGTCACAAAAACCCGAGTAGGGTTTTTGGGCAGTGGAAAAATTTGGACATTTGGAGGTGGCAAAACAGGAGGAAACCCACGGGAATGGCAAATAAATGTAAACGGGGTTCGGCGGCAACGCATGGGCCCAGGCGTGGCACAATGACACATTTGTGGGGGGACCCGGCAGCAGCCACGGGCAGCGCTGAGGTCAAAAAAGGGGCCAATGACGTTTGGGGGCAAAACGAAATTGGGAACAGAGTGGAAAAATCAATAGTGTGAGGTCAAAACGCAGCAGTACGAGGCAATGGAAATTTTGGAGGGGGCCCAAAACGTATTGGGGCCCCCTTTGTGGAAACAATGACACAGTGTGGAGGGCACGGCAGGGGCCCACAGCACCCAGCTGAGGTCAGAGGGTGGCACAATGACATTCTGGGGTGGCAAAAACGGGGAGGAAGCCAAAGAGTGGCACAATGATGAGAGCGGAGGTACACGGGGGGCAGAAATGAGGTCAGGCAGGGGGCACAAAAGACCAGTGTGGAAGGACTGGGCGCAGCCACAGCAGCGCATGGGGGGTCAGACAGGGCACAAGGGAAAAATTTACTGGAGGTGGCAAAAAAAGGAGAAGGCACAAGGGGCACAATGACAGGGATTTGGGTGACGGCGGGAAAGGGAAACCCGCTGGGGGTCAGAGGGGGAAAACAATACACAGTGGGGATGTCCGGTTAAAAGCAACAGAAAGCACCCAGCATGGGTCATAGAGTGGCACAATACGGGAGTGTTGAGGTGGGGGGGAAATCCCAGTCCGGGGAAAAGATGGTGGAAGGCAGTTTGGGGGGAAAAATGGCAGCGGGATGTGTAGCTTAGGGTGGGTGGCGGCATCAGAATAGTGGTTTGGGCAGGTATTTTTAAACCCCAAAGACTGACGCCTAAGTCTTTTTGGTGTGTGGAAATCCTGGCCAAACCCACCCCTGATTTTTTTACAAAGGTCAGTCTTTCCCAAACACTTTCCCGTGGAAAAAGCGGGTTTCCTTGGGGAAACCCCGTGGCCCCCGCCCCCTGAAAACCTCCCTCTGATGCCACCTACGGGCCCGGGCAGGCAGCTTTCCACTGAAAAACCTCGGCAATTGGGGGCCCACACATCCAGTTTGGGGGCCCATTTGTCCAGGGATCTTCTAATGGGGGTGGCAGAGTGTTTGTCCCAAGAAAGGCCACAACCTTTTGGGTTTCAGGGTTTTGCCCCGGCCCTGCTGCTGCTGCTGTGGCGTTGCCCACCTCCTGGCGGGTGAAGGAAGTGTCACCCAGTGATTTCCGATTAGGTTACTTTGATGGGCGGTCCCTGCTCCTCCCCCCCACCTTCCCCAGCAGTGGGCATAGTAGGTGAGCGCTGGGGCCCCCCCCGGGGTCAGCCCTGTAAGAGGAGGGCGATGCCGAACTTGGGCCCAGGGCCCCAACGGGGATTACGGAGGTTTTCCCTATAGGATTTGATTTTGTCCTCCCTCTAAACAGCGGGAAAAAAGGCCCCCAATTTTGGCCCGGGTTTAGGAGGGCCCCAATAGGGTGGAGGCCGAAGTCATCCCTCTCCCGGATGCGGGACAAATTCGGCTGTCACTAGCCAGGCAAATAGCATGTCGGGGCCCAATCTGCACAAGGGACTCCGAGGGGCCCCCCTGCCCTCCTTTTCCAACTGTATACTCCCCACGGGCTTGGGGGTCATCTGCCTCGTCTTCCTTTATCTCCCTCCACCCCCTCCAGCGGCTCCTGCTCCTCCTCTCTTGGCACATGGGTTTGAAAAACCCCTCATTTCACCAGACAATGTTCTGCTCCAAAAGGTTTCCTCCTCCTTCCCTCCTCCCTCCATTTCAGTCCCCAAGACTATTTTGGCCACGAGATTTAGTGCCACGTCTCAGTCCCCCCCCCAGACGATTTTAAACCCTTTTGTTTCCCGGCATGAAGCAGTGGAATGGGCGTTTTTCATCCCCTATCCTGGTGGGCTGCAATTTTCGTCACCCCCCTCGAATTGGCCCTCAAAAAAACGGAAAGGGGTCCGAATGAGCTGCCAATGGCTGACATCAAAATTTTCACAGGGGAGTACTTCTGTCTGCCTGGATCATCAAAAAATCGTTTTTTGGCCTTTTCTGTTCATAAGTCGGGGCCAAAAAATGTGCGGGGTGGAATTTTCCCGCGGGTGGAAAAAAATTGCATATCAGAGGTGTTTTGGGGGGGGGCCCCTTCTGCCGCTGCAACCGAGGAGGGTGTTCCCGGGTTTGTTCGAATGGGTTAAAAATGCATGCACAAATTTCCCCCGGGAATTTTAAAAATTGTTCCCGAAGATCGGTTTGGGAAACTTCAGGAAACCCTTTTTACAACCCGTTTTAAAAACGGGGCGCCATTTCAGGGGGCATGGACCATCCCCCCTTGGTGCAAACCGTGGACACCATGTTCCCCCCATTTTCGTCCCATGGTTCCGATTTGCAAATTGGCGGGAAAAAAGCCCCACATCGATTTCTTTTCTGCAAAACGCGGAGCAGTTCCTCCCCCCGTGTGACTTCGTTCCCCCAGGCAAGCCAGGTGTAGAATTTTCGTGATACCCTGTGCCCCACCCCATGGGGGTATGATGGAGCAGTACTTGTGGAGGCTGAGATGGTGTGATGGTGGGGGAGGAGGAGGCGGCATTGGCGGGAGGTGCAGCGTTTACAACATGGGGGAGAAAGCGGCGGGCTCCTGTCCAAGTTGTTGGTGGGGCCCCGGGGAGGAAGCACAAATTTTACCCAGGGGGCCGTTTAAAAGGGCATGTATGGCCCCGACCGTAGTTTTCGCTCCCCGACGTCCCCGCTTTCCCGGGACCTTGGAAAATCCGTTTAAAAATCAAAGGCTGGGCCCAAACCCTTTTATTTACATATTTTGGAAGTGCTTTTTACTGCCTTTTTTGGAAAAAAAATTTTTTGGGTTGGGGAAATCCCATCTCGGGGTCAGCACAAGCCCTTAGTTCTTAATGGTTTCAGAGTCAAATTTGGAAAGGGAGGGGGGGCGGCCCAAAACCAACAACTTGGAAAGGAGCACGGTCAGCTGTGCACCCTTTGGATGGTTGGACACATACTGTTGTCTCTTTTTTAAATCGCCCCGCTGAAAAGTTTTGGCGCCCTGAGTAGCCCGGGGGCTGGAGCATCTGGACCGGGAGATGTTCAAAGGAAACATCTCCCTTCTGCAGAGGTGGTGGGGGCCTTGATGGCTGCCCAAAGGCATGCGTTCAACTGGGGTGTTTCTGTGTTGTGCGGCGGCGGGGTGGACCACCACATCTGAGCCAACCCTTTTTCCCAGGCCCCCGGAAAGGTGACGCTGCATGTGTTGACGCAGGGCCGTGGTGCCAAAGTTAGCCCTGGCCGCTTCCTTTTGCCAAAAGATTTACTTTTACCAAAATTTTGGGTTTCCCCCGGGTGTCTTAGCAAAGAACTTTCCAAAACCCCCCGAGTATGGAAATTTTTCCCCCAACCTTTCCCACTGGGGTGACTATGCTGCCCCTGCCCCGCTGGCCCCTGTGCCGCTATTTCTTGGACCTGCGGGAAGGGGGGGGTTTTTTTCCCCGTGGCCCTTGGCCCCGACCTCACACTGTGCTATCCTGCTGGGCTCCCGGCTTCACCACCCACTTGCTGGCCCGCGCTGCTTCCTTTTAAAGCAAGCTGAAAACCCTCTTCTCCTGGGCGTTTATGAAGCCCTTGCCCCAGGGCTCCCAAGTGCAGTCGGCTACTTTCTTGTTTTTTTGTGTTTTATCGTCAAATGCTGTAACATCACCGGTCTTGGTATGCCGAGGTGAAACCCTCACAAAAATTTACCTCCCCTGCCAAATCTCCCCCAAACTATACTTTTCCCCCTTTCTGCAAAAAGCACGGGATGGGTTTGGCCCCCTTTCTTCGCTGCCAAGTAGCTATGACCCCTTTTTTCCCCCCCCCCCCCCCCCCCCCCCCCCCCCCCTCCCCCCCCAAATTTTTCCCCCCCCTCCCCCCCCCCCCCCCGCTATATAGTGGGCGAGCCCAGGGCCACATAGTAGATCTCTGGGAGGGAACCCGGGTGGGACAGAGGGGGCTGAGGAAAAGGTGAGGGCCCCTGAACCCCCCTCCCGGGGCCCTGCCAATAAGGGTTTTGGGGGCGGGTTTCCCCCCGACCTTGGTGGGGTTGTCGATTTTATTTTGGGGGGAAAAAAGGATGACCCGTCAACCCCAAACAAGAACCCCTTTGGGTTTTCTGAAAAACACGGGCTAGTTTTTACAGGGCAAAAATTTTGGCCTCACGAGTGACCCCTGGGTGCGGGCGTCCCCTTTCTGTGCTGCAAATGTTCCCCGTTCCTGGAATGTTTGTGCCACTGCCCAAATCGCAGGGGGCCGGGGCCCGCCACCTTCCCGTCTGACTATGTTTGTTCTAAAATTTTACAGACACTGTTTGATGATGGTTCTGTATATGATAATATACACCCTGTTTTTGAATCCCAAAAGAAACCCGTAACAAGCTTGGGTAACCCCCTTGGGGTATAAAATTTCGCTCCCCCAAATGGCCCCGGGAAAAAAAAACTTGTATGTGTCGTTTAAAAACACTGTGTGTTTTACTAAAAAGTAAAAGCACAAAAGGCTTAATTAACCTTCGGGGCATGGGAATTTGGTACAGGAAAAAAGTTTTATTTTGGCGTTGAAAAAAACGGTTTTTTTTTTGTCAGCCCCACCAGCAAAACAAGATTAATTTAACCCCTGGATGTAAATTGCGCCCAAAAAATTGAGCCGCACCCAAAATAGTAGCTTTGTAGCGTTTACCAATTGCGTTTTTTTTCTACGACACAACAAGAGTTTCAGTTTTAATTAAACCCTTTTCTTTTGAATTAGGCTCCCGGAAAAAAATTTTATATATTTTGGGTTGAAAAAAGACGGTTTATTTTTGCAGCACACCAGCAAAACAACGCTTAATTAACCCCCGGATGTAAATTGCACCAAAGAATTTTAGCGCCAAAAAGTAGCTTTGTTGCGTGGTTTCAAAATTTCGTTTTTTTTACGGGGGCCCCAAAAAACAAAAGATTTCAGTTGTAATTAACCCTTTTCTTGTGAATTAGGCTTTCAGGAAAAATGTATATATTTTGGCATTGGAAAAAAAACGGGTTTTTTTTTTGTCAGAAAAAACAGCAAAACAATTTCTAATTAAACCCTGGGTGTAAAAATTTCGCCAAAGAAAGGGGCCCCACAAAATAGTAGCTTTGTTGCTGTTACAATTTTCGGTTTTCTACGCCCCACAAAAGAGATAAGTTGTTTAACCCTTTTTTTTTGAATTAGGGTAAAAGGAAAAAAAAGTATATATTTTTGGGGTTTTAAAAAGAAGGTTTCTTGGGGTCAGCCACCCGCAAAACAACGCTTAATTTAACCCCTTTGGGGTAAATTGCGCAAAAGAATTGAGCAGCCAAAAATGAAGTGGTATTTGTATTGTAAAAACGCTGTTTCTTTAAATGAAAACAAAAAGGAACTGGCCCTTTGATCCCACTTGGATATTGAATGTTTATGCAGCGCGTGGACGCACACTGGATTTTAGATCCAATACCCCCAAAAAAATTTTTAAAAAGAAAAATTAAAAGAACGTCTCTGGGGGACAAGCTGAGGGCAGGGAAATCCAAAAATTGGGACAGCGAAAATTTGGAAGCAGCCAAAAAAGTGTAATGATGATGTAAAAAATAGTAATTTATTTTTTAGTTATAGATTTAAAAACGTTTTTAGAGACAGAAAAATTGGGGGGGGACACCCAAAATGGCATCCTCAAAAAAACTTTGCCCAAAAAAACCCTTTGTGTCCCCCCATGTGTCTGTCTCTAATAACGATTTTATCTTTAAAATAGAAAATAAATTTAATATTTTTCCCCATCAATTTATTTTCCCCTTTTTGGCTGCTTCCCAATTCGCCGTCCCAACTTTTGGATTCGCTTTTTCGTTGGGTTTTGTTTTCTGCTTTGGGGCAGGGGAAGTGCGGAAAAGGGCCCATGGGCCATATGCTATATAGGTGAGCTGGGCATAATTACTGGGTGTTTTTTTCAAGTGAGACACCCCCCAAAAAAAACCTATATAAAAATTTAATTTTTCGCAAAAGCTACGCCGCGGCGCCCTTTCCCGATCAGTACAGTGAGGCGGTATGGGCTTTCCCCGCGTCGCGGCCCCGGGCTTATATAGTGCGGTTTACGTAACCCGAATTTCCCGGGCGGTCTCTGATTGGCTTCACCTCTGCACATGTCATTTCAGGCTATGCCCTTCTTCCTCCAAGGGGTGCTTTGCCCCAAAGTGCCCCAAAATTCGCTTCGTTTTCCCAACCCAAGTTTTCCCGAAATTTTTAAATGGGAAATTCCCCTTTGTTGAATAAAAATGCCCATCTCTAATCCTCATTTAAACAGGAAGTTCTACCACCTCGGGAGGCCTAGAAATTATATCTAGCCTGGTGGTTATCTTAGTAAAATATAAAAATTATTAATTCCCTTTCTGTAAACCCCTTTTATTGTAGTCACGGGGGGAATGTGGCAGACTTTTTTTTAACTTGGGAGTCAGTCCCCTTTTTAGAAAAAAAAAGAGGTTTTGAATAATGATCCTAGTACATGTTTAAAAGGACAGCTTTTAGCAAAAAACACAAAACATCCAAAAAAATCCCTTTGGAGATAATGTAGAATTAATCATTATCCCCCCCCCCTCCCCCCAAACCCCCCTCTTTAGAGAAAGAAAAATTTAAAGCCCATTCCAAAAAAGAATAGGAGTGTTTTTGCTTCTTTTTGGAAATTAGAATTAAATTTGAAAGTTTTCTCTGTATTTCAAAAGCTTTTCAGGGGGCACTTCAAACATAATGGAAAAAATGTTTTGGGTTAAATAAAAACGTAACATGCAAAGATTAGGGAAAAAATTTAAAATTTCTATCGAAGAGGGTTATAAAAATTTAAAAAAAAAATTTAAAAAAACCCCCCCTTTTTCGCCAACACTGATTTTTTAGGGTTTAAAAAGGATCCCCATAAAAAAACTATTTGTTTGGGGAAAAAAAGGGGAAATTTCTCTTTTTCCCAAATCGACCCTTTTAAACCCTTACTTTTATTGTCAAAAAAAAGTTCACCCCCTTGGGTGCTAATGCACAGTCCCCACTTTATGAATCGTTTCCCAAGATGTCCCTTTTTTTTTGAAGTGGGGGGTTCCAAACTGCTTTAGCATAAAAAGGGGGGCCGGTTTAAAAAGGAAAAAATGTCCCCCAAACCCTTTTCCCAAAACTTTGGGGAGGGGCCACTAAAAAGGAATGGGGACAGTGGGAGCCAGACCCCACAGACGGTTGTCTCCACCCTGTATTTTTTTTTTCTTTGTCATCACAATTTTTGTTTTTTCCCCCAATATTTTTAAAAAACATATTATTACCTAGACAGTGATTTTAAAACAATACTATAAAAACATGTAAGCAACCGATGAAACATTTTTAGTAGGGCCTGTTAACCTTAAACGTAATGTCACAAATCAGTTTGCCCTTTGGGGGGTGCTAATGCACAGAGCCCCTCCCTTAGGAAAGGGTGTTTATTGGCCTCAAATACTAAAGGGTGGATTTAACTCAGGTGGTGCCCAAATGCAGCAGCATAAAAGGAGGAAATTTTTTTCGGGGGACAAGGGCCCTCCACCCATTTCCAGAACTTTGGGGGGGCCCTAAAGGGAAAGGGGGGAGTCAAACCCAAAAGCCACAGACGGTTGTCTCCATCTGTATTTTTTTTCCCCTTTTCCTCATTACAATATTTGTCTTTTCCCATGTTTTTCCAATAACATAATAAAATAAATATTGAGTTAACAATACTTAAAAACATGAAAAAAAACCCGATGAAAACTTTTTAGTAGGGCCTAAAAACCCCTTAAACTTAATGCCCATAAATACAGTTCTTTCCTTTGGGGGTGTAATGAAACAGAGCCCCCACTATAGGCCGGGGTTGTTTTTTGGGCCTCACAATACTCAAGGGGGAAATTTAACTCGGGTTTGGTGCCCAAAACTGCAGCAGAAATTCCCCAAGAGGCCTTTCTAACGGAGCCCCAAAGTCCCCCAAACCCAAATTCCAAAACATTGAGGGGCCCCTCACGGGCGGGGGCAGTGGAGCCAGACCCAAACAGAGGGTTTGTCCCCAAATCCCTGAAATTTTTTTCCTTTCTCATCACAAATTTGTTTTTTCCCCCCATGTTTTCCAAAAAAATTTTTTAGTCCTTGTAAAAAAAGAAAAACAATACTGTGAAAAAACACCAAATTTAAAAACGCTTCCTAAAATTTTTGACCTGGCCCATGGACTTTACATAAAAACCCATGGTTTGGGAAATTTTAATAAAAAAAAACTATGTCCATTTAACTCGGGCCTATTATTTGCAGTTTTGACCCCAGGGAAAAAGGCAAAAAAAACCCCTATGAGGGGGAAAGTCGTTTTTTCATCACGGGTGGGGAAAAAAAAAAATTCCCCCCAATCCCCAAAATTTCAAAATCAGAAAAATCCTGGGAAAAAACCGTTTTCTTGATCTGGGTTTTTAAATAAAACGCTGCCCTTAAAAAGAAAATACTTTTACCCCCAACACATATATCCCATGCTTCGGGAATTTTACTACCACACCCGCAGGCCTAAAATGATTCTAGCCTGGGGTGTTATCATTTAATTTAATATTTTAAAATTCCCCCCTTTTTCCCTTTTAAAACCCCTTTTTTGAAAGCTAAAGGGGGGTATGGTTCCATGGCTTTTTCCCCTTTGGAGTCAGTCCCCTGTAAAAAAAAAAGGGGATTGTGAAAATATGTTCCTGGAAACATGCTATAAAACAGCAGTTTTCTTAAACACTACATCCAAAAATATTTAAACCTTAGAAAATAATGTAAAAATTTATTTTAAAAAACCCCCCCCCCTCAAAACCCAAAACCACCTCTTATAGGGGAAAAGAAAGAATGAAAGTCCTTTCCCAAAAAAAGAATGGGGAGATGTTTTTGCTTCTTTTTGGGTAATAAATTAAATTGAAAAGTTTTCTCTGAAATTTCAAAACAGCTTTTTAGGGCCCCTTTTAAAACAAAAGGGGCAAAAAAGCTTTTTAAATAAAACCCTTTAACATGAAAAGAGTACGGGGGAAATTAAAATTTCAATCAAAGAGAAAAATATAAAAAAAAAAAATAAAACAAAATAAAACAACCCCCCCTTTCGACCAAAACATTGCTTTTTTTGGTCAAGGAACCATAGAAAATTTTATTTGAGGGGAAAAAAAAAGGGGTTTTTCCCTAAATTTCCCTTCAGAGAAAATTTTTAACGTTACATTCATTTTCAAAAATACATTTTTCCCCCCTTGGGGTGCTAATGCACATTTTCCCCAACTTTATGAATCGATTAAAAAATGTCACAATTGTGAAGGGGAGTCCAAATGTTTTAGATCAAAGGGGGGCCCGTTCAAGGGAGACAAGGGCCCCCAATTTCCAGAAAAATTGGGGGGGGTCACTCAAAGAATAGGGACATCGAGCCAGACCCACGGGTGGGTTGTCTCCATCCTGTTTTTTTATTTCATTTATTAACAAAAATTTTTTCTTTTCCCAGGGTTTTTCCCAATAAAAATTTATCCCTTTAAACCCAAGGAAAAATTTAACAATCCTATGAAAATATGTAAGAAAACCAATGAAAAAATTTTTATTAGGGCCTGTTAACCTTAAATTAATGTCATAAAAACAGTTTCCCCTTTGGGGTGCTTAATGCACATACCCCCCACTAGGCCGGGGTTTGTTTATTGGCCCTTCCCCATTACTCAAGTGGAGTTACTGAGGTGGTGCCCAAAACTGCAGCTAGCACAAAAGGGAGGCCTTTCAAAAGGAGCCCAAATGTCCTCCCCCTTTTCCCCCAAAAATTTGGGGGGGCCATCACAGGCAGGGCAGCGACCCAGAGCCACAGAGGGTTTGGGTCCCCACCCCTGTATTTTTTTTCCTTATTCCCCATTACAAAAATTTTCTTTTCCCAGGGTTTTTCCCGTAACAAAATTAATATTAAATATTGAGTTAAAAACTCTATAAAAAACATGTAAGAACCGACAAATTTTTTAGTAGGGCCTTTTAAAACCTTAAACGTAATGTAAAAAATTTACAGTTCGTCCTTGGGGGGTGCTAATGCAAGAGCCCCCACTATGGGCCAGGGTGTTCTTTTGGCCTCCCCAATTTACTCATGGGATTTTAAAAAGGGGGGGCCAAACGGGCAGCACCCATCAAAAGGGGGCCCATTCTAACGGAAAAATTGTCCCCCACCCATTTCCAGAACTTTGAGGGGCCACTAACGGGACAGGGCAGTGGGCCCAAAGACCCAAACAGCGGTTGTCTCCACCCTTTTATTTTATTTCTTTATTCATTACAATATTTTTTTTTTCCCCCATGTGTTCCAAAAACATTTAATCCCTTTAAAAAGGGGTTTTAACCCAATATATTAAAACAGTAAAAACCCATAAAAACTTTTTTAGTAGGGCCTTTTAAACCCTTAAACTTGGGGGTCAAAAAAACAGTTCGTCCCGGGGGTGCAAAGACGGGCCCCAAAACTATAGGCCGGGTTTTTTCTTTGGGCCTAACAATACCAAGGGGAGTTACTCAGTGGGGGGTTTCCAAACAGCAGCAGAATCAAAAGGGAGGCCTTTCTAATGGAGACAATGCCCTCCACCCTTTTTCCAAAATTTTTAAAGGGGCCACTCCCCAGGCCCGGGGGGGCATTCGGGCCAGAACCACAGGGGTTTGGGCTCCATCCTGTTTTTTAAATTTCTCCCAAAAATTACAATTTTTTTTTTTCCCCCCTTGGTTCAAAAAAACATTTTTAAATTTTCCTAGACAGTGGAAAAATTTTTACTATAAAAAAACAGGAAAGGGAAACCGAAAAAAACATTTTTAGTGGGGCCCCTTTTTTAACCTTAAACTTTAATGTCATAAAAAAAGTTGCCCCTTGGGGGGGGCAAAAGCACGACCCCCCCCACATGGGCCCGGGTGTTTTCATTGGCCCAAAATTTACTAAAGGGAATTTTTAATCAGGTGGTTTGCCCAAAACTCCCAAGCAGCATCAAAAGGGGGCCCTTTTCTAACGAGCCCAATGTCCCCAAAATTTCCAAAACATTGGTGGCCCACCCCCGGAGGGGGGAAAGTGACCCGGGCCACAGAGGGGTTGTCCCCAAACCCTGTTTTTTTTTTTCCATTCTCATCCAATTTTTTGTTTTTTCCCCCTTGTTTTCCCAAAAACTATTTAGTCTTGTATAATTTAAGATAAAAATACTGTGAAAACTTTATTTAAAACGTTTTCCTAAATTTTGAAACGAGACATGGCCCTTACATAATAACATGGTTTAAAAGTTAAATAAAAACCCAAACCCTAGCCCCATTTAACCTCCCTTTTTTTAACAGTGTTGACCCAAAAAGGGAAGGAAAAAAAAAAAAACCCCTATGGGGGCGGAAGTAACTTTTCATCCTGTAGGGAAAAAAAAGCCCTTTCCCCAACTCCAAATCTGGAAATCAAAAAACCCACTGGATCAAGACCTTTCCCCCTCTAGATCTAGGTATTATACGGGAGCGTCTATGAAGATATAAAGATTAAAAACACAATATACCCCTCATCCATCGGAAAAATTTTGAAAAAACCCCTCTGCGGGGCCCTAAAATGATATCTACCGGGAGTGTTTCACCAGTAATTAATATTTAAAAATTAATCCCTGCCCCGGGTGACTTTTTATTGTACCCAACGGGGGAAAATGTGGCAGGGTTTTTTTCTCCCTTTGGATCAGTCACCTGTAGAAAAAAAGGGGGTGTGATAATATGTTCCGGTCCCTTGCTAAGAAAAGCATATGCCCTTAAAAAACTACATCCATAAATACTTACCTTAGAGATAGAAAAAAATAATCATTAAAAAACCCCCCCCCCTAAACACCCAAACCACCTCTTATAGAGAAAAAGAAAATGCTTTTCCTTTTTTCCAAAAAAGAAAAGGAGTTGTTTTTGCTTCCCCCCCATTTTGGCAATAGAATTCAATTGATAATTTTCCCCTGTATTTCTCAGCTTTTCTGGGGGAAACTTTTCAAACATAATGGCAAAAAATGCTTTGTAAATGAAATTAACATCAAAGAGAACTGGGGAAATTAAAATTCTATCAAAGGGATAATAGGGAAAAAAAAAAATTAAAACAAAATAAAAAAGGGCCCCCCTTTCGACCAACATTACTTTTTGGTAAAAAGGAACCGAAATCTTTTTGAGGGGGGAAAAAAAAAAGGGATTTTTTCATTTTAAAATTTCAGAGCCTATTAACCTTAAAATTTTTTTTTAAAAAATACAGTTCCCCATTGGGTGCAAAAGACAGTGCCCCATTTTATAAACCCGATTAAAAGTGTCACAATTTTTAAGGGGAAAAGTCCAAACTCCCTTAGCATCAGGGGGGGGGCCCGTTTTAATGGAGCCAATGTCCCCCCACCCTTTTCCAAAACATTGGGGGGCCCAACTCAAAAAATTTGGGCGTCAGCCCAGCCCAAAACGATTGCTCCATCCTGTTTTTTTATTTCTTTCTAAACAAAATATTCTTTTTCCCCCAAGTTTTTCCAATAACATTTTAATACCAAACATGAAAAAAACAATATAAAAAAAGGGAAAGGGCAATAGTTTTTAGCGTTTTTTAAATGCAAAGTTAAAAACGGCAAGGTTTTTATGGTGATCGAAATTTTCCAGTTTCATGCGAAAATTTAAAGGGTTTAAAATCTGTCACATCTTTTAAAGTTTGCCCCTTTTTTGGGCGTTTCCTGTAATTTTGGGGGCCAGAAAATAAATTTTTACAAAAATGGCGGGGGGAGATGTTTGTGCAAACGTCATGACGGGGATGTGTAGGGTTTGGCGATTGGCGGGAAAAATCACATGCCCTTTCGTTTTTACTTTAAAACCCACCGTTTCCTTTTTTCACCCCTCAGTGTCCTCTCACTTTCTCATGGGGAAAAGGACCTGCGTTTGCCCGGGGCCCAAACAGTTTCAGCGAAATTAGTCCTTTTTCTGCACAGAAAAAACCTCTACTATTACTGTGACCTTTCCCAAAATTTATTTAAATTTAAGGGATTTGAACTTTTGGGGTAGTTAGCTAGGGGAATTTTTAAAAAAGCTAAGAATTTTCCCCCTGTAAAAATTCACGGCGGGGGAGGGGGGGGGGGGGGGGCCCCGGGGCGAACAAGACAAGCTCTATCTAAAAAGGGAACATTTGGGATAAAGTTCACCAAGACTTAGTGTGGGCCATTTTTGTGGAATTTCTTTTTTTTTAAAACAGTTTGCTTTTGAAATTTTTCCCGGGATATTGGGAAACCCCTGAACTTATTTTGGGAAAAAAACTTTAATTTTTAGTAACTGCAGGCCCTTTTGTTTAGCTTCAAAACTCCACTTTTATTATAAATTTTTATAAAAAAAACTTTTTTTAAAATGGGGGGGGTTTTAAAATTTTTTACCCTTTAACCCCTTTTAATTAAATTACAAACCAGCAATCTTGTAGTCGCCCCCGGTTGTTTGCTGCCCAAAAATACCGTGTAAGTAAAAAAAACATCACATTTAAAGTGTTTTTTGATTTTTGCGCCCCCCATCCCCTGTTAAATTGAGGGCAAGCATCACGTAAATTTTAAAAAGGGAAAAATTCTAAAATTCAAAAAGGTAAAAGGAAAGGTGCAAAAAAATCCCGTTTATTATTTCAAAACAAAACAGTTTTTTTGTTTTTTGACTTTTGCCCCACCCGGAAACTTTCATTGACCCGGGTTTCTAGGGAAATTTTAAAAACAGCAATTTTTATTCCCCAAAAAGGTAAATTAAAAGGGTTGCAAAAAAACCGTTTATTATATCAAAACATAACAGTTACGGTTTTTTAAAACTTTTCGAACCCAGCACTGTTCATTAAAGCGAAATCTACGTAATCTTAAAAACAGAAATTTTAAAATTTTCCCCAACAGGTAAATTGAAAGGGTGAAAAAAAAATCCCATTTTAAATTATACCCCAAAACATAAACATTTAAACGTGTTTTTTGACTTTTGCGCCCCACCGGTTCTTTGACCCCCAAGCATCAAACCAAAAATTCTTAAAACAGAAATTTATTTATATTCCCCAAAAAAAATTTAAAAAGGGCAAAAAATACAGTTTTTTATATAAAAAACATAAAAAGTTTCGTTTTTTTTTTGCCCTTTTGCGCATCCCAAAGATTTTTCATTAAAGCGGGCATCTCCCCGAAAATTTTTAAAAAGCAATTTTTTAAAATTCCCCCCCACAGGGAATTAAAAGGTGAAAAAAATACAGTTTTTTTTAAAATTCAAAAACTTAACAGTTACGTGTTTTTTTGTCTTTTGGAAACCCAGCACTGTTCATTAAAAGAAAAGCATTTTCGAAAAATCTTAAAACACCCAATTCTAATTTTCACCACGGTGAATTAAAAGGGTGCAAAAAATACAGTTTATTTTATCAAAAAAGGGACATTTAAGGGTTTTTTTTGATTTTTGTGCCCCCGCTCTTTTAAAGCCCGCAGCACACTATAACCCCTTTAAAAAACAGCAATTCTATTTTCCCCCAAACAGGTAAATTTTAAAAGGGTTTCAAAAAAAACAGTTTATTAAAATCAAACAAATAAAAATTTTTAGTTTTTTTGCTTTTGCGCACCCCGGCACTTTTCCCATTGACGCAGCATCTACGAAAAATCTTAAAAAAAGAATTCTTTTATTCACCAATGGGGTTTTGAAAGGTGAAAAATTTTTCCGTTTTTAAAATTTAAAAAAATTTTAACGTTCCGTTTTTTTTTGACTTTTGAAAAACCCAGCCTGTTCATTGCCCGCAGCACTACTTAAATTTTTTAAAAACCAGAAAAATTCTTTATTCAACAGGTGAATTGAAAGGTCAAAAAAACATTTTTTTTATATCAAAACATAAACATTTACTTTTTTTGATTTTTGCGCACCCAGCCTGTTCTTGACGCGCATCTCCCGAAAAATTTAAAACAGCAATTTTTATATTCACCACGGTAAATTGGGAAAGGTGCAAAAAATACATTTTAAATTTATATCAAAAACTTGCAGTTAGGGTTTTTTTTGATTTTTGCGCACCCACCCTCTTTTCATTAAAGCGGGCCATTTTCCCGTAAATTTTAAAAAACGCAATTCTATATTCAAAAAAAGGGGAAGGGAAAGGTGCAAAAAAATTACAGTTTATTATACCCAAAACAAAAAAATACTTTTTTTTTTGGATTTTGCCCGTCCAGTTTTTTTGGGATAGCCCCCTTCAGTTAAATTTAAATCCACCCAATTTTGTTTTGATTAGGGGGGATTTGAAAAATAGCTGGTTTTTGCTGTCTTTTAATAAAGATTTTCCAAAAACAAATTATACCTTCTAAAATTTTTATATTTCTGAACATGGACGAAATGCAGGGGGAAAAGCGAGTAAAGGGGGGGGAAAGCCCCTTTGGAGGAGGGGTACGACAAAAGGGCTCCTTAAATGCGGCGACAAAACGCATCCACGGTTTGTCTAGCGGCCCTTTTCAGGCCTGTAAACCCCGGGGCCAGGGCCCTGTGAATCAAAGTAACAAAAACGTCCCCAATTTGGCCCTTTCAGTGGTTAAATTCCCAACCCTGCATCCTAGCAGTCTTACCTCCTCGTCCTCGCGGGTCACAACCGGCCCCCAAAAAAGGGCCCTCTAAAACACAGCATCTGCCCCAACATAAAGCAGCCCCAAAAGTCAACTCCCTGTACCCCCCACTGTGGATAAACCATTTTCTGAAAGACCTCTTTGAGGGCCCAAAAAGCTGTTGGGGCAGAAGGCATTTGGGTTTAAAAGATAAGGGGGCCAAAAAGGATGATTTTCTCTTTCTCTTAAAGCCCAGTTATGATGCCATCAGGGAGGGAAAGGGGGGCCGGGCAATCCGGCAAAAAATCCCCGGGGGGGTCGGAAGGGCCCTTTCCCGTGGGCCCCTTTTCTTTTTTAGCCCGCAGCTTCTGGTTTCAGAAAAAAGGGGCGGGCCAAGTCACCCTTTTTGATGATGAAAAAGAAAAGACGAAAATTGCGGATCCCTCTGGTCTTTTCCCGGGAGAATTTGCTTTTCGACGCTTTTTCCCGGGGAAAGAGGGGAAGATGATGGGGGAGTGTCCCCTTTCCGGGGTTTCCCCCCACAAAAAAAGGGGGGGGGGCGGGTTCCCCAGAAGTCCCCTGATATGATTCCCCCACCACGGTCAAACGCAAACCCCGCCCCCTCGCTTTTTCGCCGTCAAAAAGGTTTCCCGGGCCCCTCAAAAACCTGGGCTTTTTTAGCAAGCCTCGATTCACCCAAACGGAAAGTCCCTTCCGCCCTTTTCCGTAAAAAGATAAATAGAGGCAAGAAAACCCTTAAAATTTGGTTTTAACCCCCCACCAACATGTTAAATCACATTGGGAGCGAATGCCCTGAGTTTAAATGGAGGGGGCAAATTGGCCCAAAAAGGGCCCGCCCGACGCCGAGCCTCCAAAACCCCTGTCACCCCCCTCTGTCTCCGCCTCCCCTCCTCCCCCCACCACCAAGCTTCCTCAGCTGCCCATTCTTCAAGTCATGATCAGGGGTTTAGCCTCCGCTTCAGCCCCCCCCCGCCCCCCCAGAACCCCCAAACACCCCCAGAGACCAATCCCAAACCCCTTCTCCCTTTCCCCCGTTTACGACCTGGGAAGCCGTCAGCGGGGCCCTCTACGCCAGCCCCTTTTTTCTTCCAGGGTTTGGGAGCAAAAAAGAAACACTTTAACCCAAAAAAATCCCCAAAACCCAAAACCTAATGTCGGCATTGCCAAACTTTTGGCCTTTGGGGGTGTTGCCTTTCCGTTTTGGTGACACAGATGGGTTCCCCCACGTCATGGCCCCCCGGCCTTTCCCCAAAAACCAAGCCGAGCAGGCATTTCTTTTCCAGAAAAACCCCCCCTTTCCCTGGCCACCCCCGGTTTATCTAAAATTTCCCAAACGCGGGTTTTCCTTTAAACTGTGTCCGGAAAAATCCATCTCAACCCCCGACACTGGAATGTAAGCACGGCAAAGGGGCCCCCTATATCCCCTGGACAGCTCACTGGGTTAAACGGGTGGAGTCTCTGGGGGTTGGCGGTGGCCTCAGGTCGGGGACCAAAGGGTCTTTAAAAAACCCCAGGGATTGGGGCAGGGCTTTTCCCCAAGGGCCTCTGGTGGCATCAAAGTGCCCAGAGAACCAGGCCCCTGTTTAAATTAAACTGCCTTGGAGACCGTCCCCACAAGGTCAGGAGCTGGTTTGGGCGGCCTAAGCAAAAAAGACCCCCGGGGGTGGTGGGGGACAAGAACCTTGTGCCAGGCAAGGTGGGGGGGCGGAAAAAGGGGGGAAATCTGCTGGGCCGCCCTTTAAGATCCCCCTAGGCTGGAGCCATCCCTTGCCCCGGACAAAGTCATGCCTTGTCGTCCCAGAAATTTCTAAAGACTTTCCCGGGTCTGGAGCCGCGAAGAAGGCCCAGGGGTTGGGTTGCCCCTTCCGCCGTTTCGCCACCCCCTTCATCCCCCTGCTTTGGGTTTCAGGGTTTAGCTCGGGGCCCCCCCCGTCAACCGTCCAAAGTTGACGTGGCAACCCGCTTTGGAAACCCCCCTCCCCAGCTTTCCCCGATTGTGGCAGCGGGGCAATGCCCTTACCAGTACAAGTGACACATGGCCTGAAAAGCCAAACGGTTAAAGGACCCGGGGTGTTGAACCAACCCCCAAGTGGAGGCCAGGTTTAAAGAGCTCTGCAACCCCTCCCAGCCATTTTGAAGAAGCCACCAAAATGGTCAGTGCGGACAAAAGCCCCTTTTCAGCAAAGAGAAATTTTGGTGATCTTAGTTCCTTTGGGAAAGATAAAAGGAAAACTCTGAAACAAAAGGTCCCGCCAGCGAGGAGGAGGAGACCGGGGCACAGTTTTCGGACACGGGGCCTTTCCCCCCGTTTAAATCCACAAAGGGGCCCCACAGTTTCACAATTTTAACGGTCTTCCTTTTGGCAATGGTTCGGGGTCCAGAGGGTAGTGCAAGGTGGGGCATTTAAACTTTTCAGGGGGCATCATCTCAAGCAAGTCAGGGCTGTGTTTAAGCTGTCCGAGGGGAGCAAGGGGAGAAGGGGGAGGAGGGGGAATTCCAAAAACACCCCAAAGGGTTTCCGACGTCCCTGCCCTTTGGGAAAAAGGGGGCCCCAATTTTTAGGGGGGGGAAGAAGAGGGGGGCTCAGTTTGCTTTGTGCCCCCGACCCCGAGGCTTGGGGGAAAACAAAGGGCCCCTCCCCTCAAATGAGTGCTTGGGTGCTCCCAAATTTCCCCCCCAACTTGGGGGTTTTCCCGCAAATTTAAGGGCCTTTAAAATGAACAAACCCGTTTCGGTTGGGCCCCCCCACCCCGGAACCCGGGGACAAAACAAAATCAGCCTTTTCCTTTCCACCCCCCCCCAAAAAGAGAGTAAAAAGCAGGAAATGGGAAAACCCCGCTTTAATTTATCCTGGAGACATCTGGTTTCCCTCTTTCTTTAAAGTTCCCAAAAATTTTAAAAGTGGGGAAAAAAATCAGCGACGTGAAAAGCAGTAGATGCCAAAATGGGGGTTGCCCGGGAAACAGCAGGGAAGGTGGCAGAAACCTAATGGGGGACCCTGGCATTTTTTTGTTTACCCCCTCACCAAGCATGCAATTTCAGGGACACATTCCCCAAAACACAGAGATCAGCTTAAGATCTGGTGAAAAGAATATTTTTGCGTCTCCCAAAACCGTTTTTTTTTGCTGTGTTCCGGCCCAAAAAGACTTCTGGGGATCCAAAATGGAAAGAATGGCCCGAGCTGGCTTGTCAAAGCCCTAGGGTGTTTTTTCCTGCCCCCCGCAGCCAGTGTAAAATCTGAGCGGCCTTTAGCACAGGGGAGTCATTACAGACAAACGCATCCGGCTTTTTAAAAGTTTAAAGTGGATCGTTTGACCCTTTTATCAAGAGAAAAAAAGGGAGGATCTCGGGTTTATGTTTGTGGGGCCCCCAAATTTCCCCAGGGCACCGATTCGTTTTCCCGTCTAATTTTACATTCCTTTTTTAAACAGAAATGGCCTCTTTTAAAAATTTTTTAAAAAAGACATTTTTACTTAAAAATTTTTATTCTCTTTTCCCCAGTTTATTTTTTTTTTGGGTTTTTCTGTAGGAGAATGTAAAAGAAAAGCAAGGTTTATGACCAAAAAACCGTAACCATTTACTCCTTTTTCTTAAAAAGTTTTTCGCTTTTTCAATGGTTTTTTTAGGCTTTTTGCTGTGAGGGTAAAGCAATAACATGGGCCTTTGGAACAGAAAAGTGAATTCAAGTGGCAATTTTTTTCCCTCCAATTTTTAATTTTTTGGGTGGAAGTATATTTTTAAAAATTTTTTTGGGGGGATGTTGCTGTGAGTTTCGCTATAAATTTTGGTCCTTTGGGGCAGAAATGTGGCTTCCCAAATGGCATTTTTTACCCTCAAAATTTTTAAAAGTGGTGAGAAAATCATTTTATAATTTTTTTGGGGTTTTATGTAGCTGTGAGAAAACAGCAATAAACATTGGGCCCTTTTTTTAAAAGAATGTGGGTTTCCCAAGTGGGATTTCCCCCCCTACAATTTTTTAACATTGGGGAAAAGTCATTGTTTTTTATTTTTTTGGGTAAGCTGCTTTGGAAAAAGCAGCAATACACAGGGGCCTTTTAAAAAAATGTTGTTTTTTAAAAGACATTTGTTTTTCACCCAATTTACCAAAATGGGTCAAGGGGGCGCTTTTAAATTTTTTGGGGGGAATTTTTCTGTGACAAAGGGAGCTATACTAAGGTTCCCCATTCTAAAAAATGTTTTTTTCTAACCGACAATTTTTTCTTCACAAATTTTCAAGAGTGGGTCAAGGGTGATGGTGCTGTCCCGAAAAAGGAATAGGTTTGGGGGCACTGTTTTGGAACCCCATATTGCAAAATTGGGCTTGTTTTTGCAAAATCTTTAACATAGCTATCAATTTCCCCGAAATTTAGACAACCCTTTTTAAAAAATGAAAAAAAAGAACAAAGGGCATGGTGGATTCCATCCTATTTAAAAAAATGTGTTTTCTTAAAAATTAAAGAAAAAAAAAAATTGCATGTACAAATATGTTAAAAAAATTCCCCCATGAATTGGGACAAGGGAGGTACAGGAAAACTTGACCCCGATGTAAGGTTTTTTAGAAGGAAAATGGGTATGGAGCACGGACGAGAAAAAAAAGTAACCCGAGACCCTTTCCTTCCCGCACTTTTTTGGGAAAAAGAGAAAAAAAATGCCAAGTAAAGGGGGGAACCCGGGGGGTAACAGGAGCGTTTAAAAAACCAGTAATTTTCCGTGAAGCCCCAATTGGTCCACCTCATACGGGGGGGCAAGCGGGTACCCCCGGAAATTTAATGTGTAAAAGAGGAAGGGTGGGTTCCCCACACTTCCCCCCTTCCCCCCACATCTGCCTTTAGCAAGGGCAGTTTTTTTGTTGCGCTCATCAGGGCATTTTTAAACTGGTTTTTAAAAAATGACGGACGCCAGCCTGGGCTTTCAACCCGCACCCACTGTAACTCCCGGGCCCCGAGTCCTGCTGTGGCCCCGGAAGGTATAGTCAATGCCAGTGAAACTAAAAAGGTGGGTTTAAAGATCCCTTTTTTCCCGGGACTTTTTTAAAAATGGGGGTAGCGTTTGGGGGTCATGTTTTGGCCCAAAGGGCAGGTAAAAGTCAATGTTTCCCGTGAAAAAAAAAAATGGTGGTTGAAAAACCCACCTTTTTTGGCACTTTTTAAAGTGGGGGAAAAGGGGGGTTTGTGGCTCATGCTGTGGCCCCGGGAAAAGGGATAAATCAATGTCCAGTTTAACAAAATTTGGGGGTTGAAAGACTCCTTTTTTCCCCGGGACTTTTTAAAAGTGGGGGGGCTGCAGGTTTGTGGCTCCTGTTTTGGCCCCCGGGCAGGTATAGTCAGGTCCCGTGGAAAAAAAAATGGGTTTGGTTTTTTTTTTTTTTTTAAAAGAATTTTTTTTTTTTTTTTTTCCCGGCCCCTTTTTAAATGTGGGGGTTTAGCAGGTTTGGGGCTCATTTTCTGTGGCCCCGGAAAAGGTAAAAGTCAATGTCCAGTGAAAATAAAAAAAGGGGGTTTGAAAACTCCTTTTTTCCGGAAATTTTTAAATGTGGGGGTCATTTCAGGTTTTTGGCTCATCGGGGCCCAAAGGAAAAGGGATAGTCAAGTCCAGTTCAACTAAAATTTGGTGGTTGAAAGGGCTCCCTTTTTTCCGGGACTTTTTTAAAAGGGGGGTATTCAGATTTGGGGCTCCCTGCTGCATTCCCCGGGAAAAGGGGTATTTTAATGTCCCCGTTAAGTTTAAAAATGATGGGTTAAAACATACTGCCTTTTGTCACTTTTTAATTTGTGGGGTGATTTCAGGTTTTAAAGGGGCAGGCGTGGTTTCAAAACAGGGGTGTAAATGGTCTGTGACTTTTTTTCGTGACTTTTTTTAAACCCAAGTGTGTTGCCTAAGATTTTAGCAAAGTATTTCCCTTTTACTGTTGTGGATGGTTTTAAATTTTAGCTTTCTCCAAACCTTGTTTGGGTTAATAATGAAGGGGTTGTTGCTCTCCCCAAAACTTTTAAAGGTCATCCCCGCATTAAAGTTTTAAATAACGAAAAACCCTTTTCGATTAAACGGCCCCACATCGACTATCCCATCGATCTCATAGCCAACGCAATCCGGGTCAAAAACTTGTAAGCCCCCCATGAAGCATTTTTTTGTGGGCCCGTTTTTAAAATTAAACTTAATGTCATAATTAAATTTGTCCTTTGGGGGCTAATGCACAGACCCCCCCCTATAGGCCCCGGGGGTTTCATTGGCCTCCAATACTCAATTGGGGTTACTCAGGGGTGTCCCCAAAATGCAGAAGCATCACAAGGGGGCCATTCTAACGGAGACAATGTCCCCATCCCCTTTCCAAACATTGATTTGGGGCCCCTAAAGGGACAGGGGCAGTCGAGCCGAGCCAAAAGACAGTTTTTCTCCCTCCGTAAAATTTATATTCTTTGTTGTAAGGCCCAAAAAAAGGGGGAAATCGTTTCCCTTTTATTCAAACCTGTTGGGCCCAAAGGGGTTGATTCCCCGAGGAAGGCAAAAAACCCCCCAAAGAGTTAAAAGCCAAAATTTTCCCCCATTTTTGGGGAAAATTCCCCTTTCCCGAAACCCCCTCCGGCAATCAAAAAATCCACAGGTTTAATGACCCCTCTCCTGAATTTCCAAATCCACTATTAATTGTTATATTTTTTACGCTCCAAAAATGCTTCCCAAAAACCCCTTTTTTAACTCGGTTATTGAATTCACCAGGGAAATTTCCCCATGGGAGGGGAATTCCTAGTTCACTGCCTCCAAGTAAAGAATCCCTTTTATGTTTATTTTAGAAAAATTTTGTTCCTCAAAGGGGTTTTAAAATTCCCCCCTTTTTTCAGAAAAACCCTGTGTATAAATAAATCTTGGGAGAGATCTCTATAAATTTACCTTTTTATGTATTTAAACATTTTTTTATTAAGCCCCCCGAAGCCTTCTTTTCTCAAAAAAAATTAACCCAAAACCCTTTCCATTTTTCTGGTTTTGGGTTTTCCCAATTTCCCTTTTTTTATTTTTGTTTCCCCCCTTTGGGACCTGTTCACCGAAACAATGTCTTTCCTGTGCATGGTGCCCAAAAAATGTAAAAAATATTTTAAAGTGTGGTCTAACCATGACTTGTATAAGGGAGAATAATGTTTCATATGTGCAAATTTTCCCCCTTTTTAAACACCCCAGATCCTATTTGCTTTTGGGTGCTGCTGCCTTGGGGCCTGGCTGCTACAATTAAGTTTAAATGGCCCCGGATTTCCCCCGTCCTTCCCATGTCACTTTTTTCCCCGGTTTTTAATTTAAAATGTAATCATTGAAAAGGGTTTCTCCTTCCCCCCTGGCATAAACCCTTTATTTATCAGTGTTAAAACCTCATTTTTTTCCATTTCCCTGGGCCCGGGCCCCCAACTTACCAGATCCCCCTTTTTAATAACATATTATCCCCTATTTTGTTTTATTACTTTACAAAGCTTTGTAACGCTGCAAAGATCGATATTTTACTGTGTATTCCCCCTGTAAGATCATTAAAGGGAAAAAATTAAAGAGGATAGGGGCCCAAAACTGACCCTTTTGGTTCCCCCTTTGTAACCAAACGATCCAGTCGAGTTTGTACCGTTTTAAATTTCTAAACCCCTTTTTTTTCTATCAGTGAGCCGTTTCTTTCCCACTTGACACATTTTCCCCCGTCCCCAAACATTCTCAAATTTTTTTTTACCAACCTTTTTTGTTGGACCGTATCAAATTGGGTTTAAAAAATCTAGATATAAAAGGGCATCCCGTGCCTCAACCCCCATCCGTCTAGCAAATGACTTCCTCATAGAAAACTGATGAATTATCTGCAGGGCCGATCCTTCTTTTAAAACCCCCCTGGGCGGGGGGTTTTTAACATTTACTTTAAGTGGAAAACCCCAGGAAAGCATCTTGAGAAACCTTCAAAACATTTTACCTACAACAAGGTTAAGCATACTGGCCTATATTTTTTCCGGGATCACTTTTACCCCTTTTGAATATTGGCACCCTTTGCTTTTGCAACCCTTTTTGGGAATCCCCCGTTATTAGACAGTCCATGAAAAAAAAAATTAAGGGGCCTATCAACATCACTTAACTTTTTTTAGGACAGTGGGTGTATGCCATCTGGACCTGGGATTTGTCTATTTTAATCTTCCTAAGACGGAGCTGCACTTTTTCCCCCCGGGTTAGCAAGAAACTTTTAAGTAATGTTTTCCATTCCATCACAAATTTGTCTTTTCCCCTTTGTGCTCCAAAAACAATTTAGTTTTGTAAATAAATAACAATACTGTAAAACACAGAAAAAAACGCTTAAATTTCATTTTGTACCTGAGACATGGACTTACAAAATAACATGCTTGAAATTTAAAAAAAAACAAACCTATGCCCTTTTAACTCTGCCTTAATTATGCGTGTTGACCAGAGAAGGCAAAAAAAAACCCGTAGGTGGAAGTCACTTTTCCCCAGTAAAAAAAAAATTTCCTTCCCAACTCCAAATCTAAATCAAAAAAATCTATGGATCAAAGACCGTTCTCAGACCTAGTTTTTTATACAAACTTCAAGAAGATTACTATTAAAAACACACTATCCTCATGCATCGGGAAAAAGTCCCAAAACCCTCTGCAGGCCTAGAAATGATATCTACCCTGAGTGTTACCCAGTAATTAATAATAAATATTAATTACCGTCCGTGACTCCTTTTTTGGCCACGGGGGTATGTGGCATTTTTTTTCTACCTTTGGGGTCATCACCTGTAGAAAAAAAAGAGGGTGATAATATTTCCTGGACATGCTATAGAAGCAGTATGCTAAAACACTACATCCAAAATACATACCCCTTAGAGATAAGAGAAAAATCATTATAACCCCCCCCCCCCCCCCCACACCCAAACCACCCTTTAAACAAAAAAAAGAATGCCCCAAATCCATTCCAAAAAAGAAAGGGGGTTTTTTGCTTCATTTGGGAAAATAAAATTTATTTTTACAAGTTTTCTCGATTTCTACAGCTTTTTTGGGGGGGCACCCCTCAAAAATAATGGCAAAATGCTTTTAAAAAAAAACGTAACATGCAGAGATTTACTGGGGAAATTAAAAAATCTAAGAAAGATAAATGAAATAAAATAAAACAAAATAAAAAAAGCCCCCCTTTTGACCAACACTGACTTTTTTGGTCAAAGGGGCCATAGAAAAACTAATTTTATTGGGGAAAAGGGTTTTTTCATTTTTCATTCAGGGCCTATTAACCCTTACATTTTTTTCAAAAAAAAAGTTTTTCCCCGGCCAAAAAAATTTTTGGGTTTGTAAATAATCCCCTTCCCTTTAAACTTTAAGATGTTTCCCCAAATTTTGTAAATGAAGGGGAGCCCAAAAAAAACCCTTTGGGCCCCAAAGGGTGGGCCCGGGGGGTTCTTGGGGGGAAACTGTCCCCCACCCCCCCCCAAAACCTTTTGGGGCCACCAAAAAAGGGAACGGGAAAAGGCCCGGGGGCCCACGGGAACCCCCCCCGGTTTTTCCTCCATCCCGGGGTTTTTACCCACCATCCCCCTTTTTGGGCCCCCCTTTTCCCCCCAATAGGTTTTAAAATTTTTAACATATTATTTCCTGGGACCTTTGGGGGGGGTTTTTAACCCTTTATTTTAGGGGAAAACATGTAAGAACCCGGTTTGGAATACTTTTATTTTTATTTTTTTAACCAAAATTTTTGGGGTCAAAAAAAGGCCTCCCGGGGGTCCCTTTTAATCCCAAAGGCCCCCATTAATGGCCCCCCCCGGGGGGGTTTATTTTACCCCCCCCAAAAATTGGGTTTACTGGGCCCCCCCCAGCGAAATTTAAAGAGGCCCATTAAGGAACCCCAATTTTGCCCCTCCCACCCCTTTTTCCCGGGGGCCCCTCAAAAAAGGGCCATGCCCCGGGCCAAGGATTTTTTCCCTCCCCTCCCGGGAAAATTTTTTTTTAAACCTTTAACAAAAATTTTTCCCTTTCCCCATTTTTTTTTCCAAAACTTTTTTTGGGCTTGTTGGAATAAGATAAAAATTTTGGAAAAACCCCTATTTTTAAAAGGCCCTTTTCCCATTTTTCCCCAAAAGGAAAGGGCCCCCGGACGGGGAAAGGAAACCCGGCCCAAATTCCCCCGGGGGCCGTAGGGGTTAGGCCGGAAAGGGGGGGGGGAAAATTGGGGCCGGGCAGGAGGGGGGGTTTGGGTTGGGGGGGGGCCCCCGGGTTTCCCCGGGGTTTGGGTTTTTTTCTTGGGGGGGAAGGGGGGGCCGGGGGGGCAAAAGGTCGAATCAGGGGGGGGGGGGTGGGGGGGGCAGGGGGGAGGGGGGCCCCCCCCCGGGGGGCCAAAAACGGGGTTGAACGGCGGGGGGGGGGGGAGTACGGGGGAACCCCCGGGGGGCCTTTCCCCGCCTAATGGGGGGGGGGGGACCGGGGGGCGGGAGGGAAAAGCTGTGGGGGTAGGGGCCGGGGGGAACCATCTGGGGGAAATTCTTCCGGGGGGGGGGGATTTTCGGGTTAGCTTTTTGGGGGGGGGGGGTGGGGAGGGGGGGGGTTTGGGGTAAAAGGGGGAATTTTTCCTTTTTTTGGGGCCCCCCTTTTTTTCCCCGGCGTCCCCCCATTTTCCTGCGGGGGGTGGAGGAGGGGGGGCCAAAACCCGGGCTTAAAAAAGGGGGGGAAGAGGGGGGACCCCCCGGGGTGTGGGGGTTGGGGGGGTTTTTGGGGGGGGTTTTTTAAATTATTTTTTTTTCCCCCCTTTTAGGGGGGGTTCCCCCTAGGGGGGGGCCTAATTTAACCCCCAAGGGGGGGCCCCTGGGGGGGGGGTTAATAAGGGGGGCCTTGGGGGGGGTTCCCCCTTAAATTGGGGGGCCCCGGGGGGTTGGTTTGGGGGGGCTATTTATAAGGGGGTTGGGGGGGGGTTTTATAAAAGGGGGGTTGGTGGGGGGGGCGGGGGGGGGAAATAACGGGGGGTTGCCCCGGGGGGGGCCTAAGGATATGGGGGGGAATTTTTTTAAAAAATTTTTGGGGGGGTGGGGCCCCCCCCTAGGGGGGTTTATAGGGGGGGGGTGGGGCCCCGGGGGGGGCTATAATATTTTGGGTGTGGGGGGGGTTTTACGGGGGGAAAACCCGGGGGGGGGCCCGGGGCTTTTCCCCCCGGGGGTTTGGGGGGGGGGCCTTTCGGGGGGCCCTTTGGGGGTTAAAAATTGGGGCCCCGGGGGCCCTGCCCTGGCCTTATATAACTAGGCCCCCGGGGGGGGGGTGGGGCGGGCGGGGGCCTTTATGGGGGTGGGGGGGTAAATTAACTGGGGGGCCCCTGGTAATAAAGGGGGGGGGGCCCGGGGTTTTGGTAAAATAGGGGGGGGCCCCGGGGGGGGGGGGCCCCCCGGGGGGGGCCCGGGCTAATTTTTTTTTTTTTTGGCCCCCCTGCCCTGGCCTTTTTTGCCCCCCCTTTCCCCTTAATACTGGCCCCTTGATTTTTTTTATTATACGGGCCCCCTGCCCTGGTCCCTTTTAAATCCCCTTCTCCCCTGGCTATATACTCCCCCGGGGGCCCTGCCCTGGTTTAATTTATCCCCCTTTCCCCCAAAGCTCCCCCATACCCCCTTTTCCCGGGCCCAATTTTTACTCCCCCTTTCCCCCTTCCCCTGGTTTTAAAACCATATTTTTCCCAAAACTTTCCCAAAAATTAAAAAAGGGAAAGGAGAATTTTTTGGGAAAAAAATTTTCATGGCCCCACGCCCATCTTTTTTGGTTTGCCACGCCCCTTAAAAAAACCCAAAACCCAATCCCCCCAAAAATGCATAACGGTTTTTTGGAAGAAAAGCCAGGTAGAAGTTTTTAAAAAGCCAGGAAAGTACCCCCCCCAATAAACAGTAGCCCCCCCTTACAGGCCGGGTAAAAATTGCCCCCCTTTTACCCAAGGGTAGTTTGCCCCCTCTGAAGCCAGGTAGACCCAAAAATTGTTAGCCGGGGTGGGTTTCCCCCCCATTTTTTAGCCAGGTAGGTGCCCCCCCCTTTTTAGCCGGGTAGGTGCCCCCATTGTTACCCGGGGTAGGGGGCCCCCATTGTCAGCCAGGTGGGTGCCCCCCACCCCTGTTTCCCCGGGTGGGGCCCCCCAAATTTTTTTTCCCGGGAAATTTTCCCCCTTGTTCCCCAGGTAGAGGGCCCCCTCTTTTTTCCCGGGTTTAGTCCCCCCATCGGGGTTTTGCCAGGAACCCCCCCCACCCCTGTTTCCCCAGTATCCCCCCAAATCTTTTTTCCCGGGTAGTCCCCCCCATCTTTTTTTGCCAGGTAGTGCCCCCTCTGTTGCCAGGTTTGTCCCCCCCTCTTTTCCCCGGGTGTGCCCCCTCGGTTAGCCAGGAAAGTCCCCCCTTTGGTTAGCCAGGAAATGCCCCTTTGGGGGGCCAGGTTTTGCCCCCCCCCTTTTTTCCCAGAAAAGTGCCCCCTTTGTTGCCGGGTTTGTTTTCCCCCTTTTTTGCCGGGGTAGGGGCCCCCCTCTGTTAAATTTAGTGCCCCCCCTCTGTTTCCCAGGTAGTGAAACCCATCTGTTTTACCCCGGGGTAGTCCCCCTTTTTGTTCCCAGGTAGTGCCCCCCCCTTTTTTCCCAGGTGGGATGTCCCCTTTGTTCCCGTATCCCCCCCTCTGTTGCCGGGTTTATTGCCCCCTTTTTTCCCCAGGTAGATGTCCCCCTTTGTTCCCCGGGGTATTGCCCCCTTGTTGCCAGGTAGTCCCCCCCCTCTGTTCCAGGATTTTTCCCCTCTCTTTTTTAGCCAGGTAAAAAGCCCCCAAAAAAGCAAAATTTAAAAACCCAAAATAAAAAAAACCCAACTTCCCTTTACCAGGCCCCCCTCCCGGGCGCGGCCAGCCCCCCCTGCCCCGATCTCTTCAGCGGCGCGGGGGGGAATTTGAGAGCACCCCGCGCTTTCCACTCCCCCCCAGCCCCCGCGCCCATTTCCCCCTGGGGGCCGTTGACCTGAAAATTTTCGGCCCCAAAAAACCGGGCCCCGTAAAAAATACAGGGAAAAGGAGGGGGGGGGACCCGGATCCCTCCTCCCTCCTCCCCCCCACAGGGAGACCGCGGGCGGGTGAGGGGCCCCCGGGCCGCCCCCCTTACCCGCCTTTTGGGGCCCGGCCCCCCCGGGGGCGCAAGAGAAAGCGCACCCACCCTAATTTTGGGCCGCCGCGGAAAATTTAAAAAGGACCCCCGTGCCTGCCCCCCGGGGGAGGATTGCCCCCCCCCCCCCGGGGGGGGCGGTGGGGGAAACCCCCAAATAGCGGGGACCCCCCCCCCCCAAAAAAACGGGAGAGTTGGCTTTTGGTATGAAAAATTTTACGCCCCCCTTGCCCAAAGCTCCCCAAAATCCCCCCTGCCCTGGTATAAAACGCCCTCCCCCTGGCTATTACTGCCCCGGGCCCCTGCCTGGCTATATACGGGCCCCTCCCCCTGCCCTGGTATTTATTTCCCCCCTGCCCGGGGCTTATATGCCCTCCCCGGGCCCTGGCTTAAAAACTGCCCCTGCCCCCCCCCGGCTAAAATATTTGGGCCCCTCCCTTTGGCCCAAAAATACTCCCCCTTTTCCCCCTCCCCTGGTTTATATACTCCCCCTTCCCCCTGGCTCCCCTATACTGCCCCCTGCCCGGCAAATATACTGCCCCTGCCCTGCCCGGGCTATATACGGGCCCCTTTCCGGCTATATACCCCCCCTCCCCGGGGGGCCTGCCTATTTGCCCCCCTCCCCCGGCTATTCTCCCCCCTGCCCGGGCCCTGGAAATTTACTTCCCCCCTGCCCTGGCTATTACGGGCCCCTCCCCCTCCCCCTGGCTATATCCCGGGCCCCTGCCCTGGCTATAACTCCCCTCCCCTGGCTTTATCCCTCCCCTCCCCCTGGCAAAATTTTACTCCCCCGGGCCCTGGCTATATACTGCCCCTGCCCGGGCCTGGCTATATACTCCCCCTCCCCTCCCCCGGGCCCTATTTTGCCCCTGCCCTGGCTCCCTTTATCCCTTCCCCCCTTCCCGGGCCCTTTTATCCCTGCCCTCCCCCGGCTCTGGCTATATACGGGGCCCCCCTGCCCTGGCTATATACTGCCCCTGCCCGGGCCCTGGTTATATACGGGCCCCCTGCCCTGGCTATTATGGCCCTCCCCTGGCGGGCCTTTTCTGCCCCTCCCTGGCTGCCCTAAAAATCCCCTTTCCTGGCTAAAATATTTGCCCCTCCCCTGCCCGGGGTTTATATATGCCCCTCCCCCCCTGGCCTATTTTACTCCCCCTGCCCTCCCCCTGGCTATTATTTGCCCCTCCCCCTGGCTTTTACTGCCCCCTCCCCTGCCCTGGCTTTATACTGCCTCTGCCCGGGCCCTATAAACTCCCCCCTCCCCTTTGCCCGGGAATATTACTCCCCTCTCCCCGGGGCAATTACTCCCCCTTTCCCGGGAAAAATACTGCCCCTCCCCTGGCTACGGGTTTGGCCCCTCCCGGGCCCCTTATATGATGCCCTGCCCTGGCAAACCATAACCCTCCCCTGGCTTTTAATTAAAAATGCCCTGCCCTGGCTACCGATCCCCTTTCCCCGGGCCCTATATGATGCCCGGGCCCGGCTCCCCTATACCCTGCCCGGGCAAATTGATGCCCTCCCTTTGGCTATGGGGATGCCCTCCCCCCTGACTACTGATACCCTGCCGGCCCAACCTAAATACTTTTGGCTAATAATCCCCCTCCCCCGGTTTTACGGATGCCCTCCCTGGCTTTTTGATACCCTTGTGGTTTTTACCTTACCCCCCCTTTGGCAAATTATGATGCCCCCCCCCTGGCAAATGTCCCCCCCTCCCCCCTGGAAATAAATACCCCCCCCCGGGCAAAATGAAAACCCCTGCCGGGGCTATATAAAAAACCCTGCCCGGCCCTATATGAAAAACCCTGCCCTGGTTTTACCTTTTCCCTCCCCTTGGCTACTGATACCCTCCCCTGGCTACCAATACCCCTGCCCTTGGCTATTTTAAAGGCCCTGCCCGGGTAATAAACCCCCCTGCCCTGGCTACTAAATACCCTCCCCGGGGCCTCCCTACCCCCCCTCCCCCCTGGCTAAAAATTTTGGCCCCTCCCCCTGGTTTACCTATCCCCCTTGCCCGGGCCCCTCCCCTAAAAATAGCATGCCTCCCTTCACCCCTTTTCCCGGGCCTATAATAGCCCTCCCCAACCTATACCGGCCATGGCTGCCTATCCCAATGTCCCGGGCCTCCCCCTATTATAGGCCCCCCTGCCCCTGCCTATAATTTTCCCCCTCCTGCCGGGTTATACTGGCCCCCCCCGGGGCCTGAATACTCCCCCCTCCCTTTGCCTGCATAGGGGGCCCCCCTGCCTCCCCAAAATGGGGGTTTCTACCTTTTTTAAAAGCCCCCTTAAACCCTGACATTTTTTAAATTTTTAAATTTTTTTAGGGGTCTAACATCCCTTTTTTTTTGGGGAAATTTTATGGGAAAGTGCGGGGAAAAGGGGGAGCCCCAAGGGTTTTTGGGTGGAAAATTTCTACGGGGCCCAAATATAAACCACTAAAAAAAAAACACTGAAAGCTGTATTGGGAGAGGGGAAAGAAAGGGAAAAAGGGAAAAGAAAATCGGGGGAAACACCCATGGAAGGTTTGTCCCCAGAAGAAGAAAAGGAAAAAGAAAACCCAAACCTCCATCAGAGTTTAGTCCCCCTGTGAGTCCCCCCTGTTTTTTTAATTTTTTTCTGTGTTTAAAATTCATTTGCGTTTTTCTTTGTAAAGGGGTGTTTTAAATTTGGGGGATTTTAAATTGGGGGGGGTTGGGGTTTTTGTTGGGGCCTTATGTAGTGTCGTGGGGGTTTGCCCCTAAATTGAAAAGGGCAAGTGCACACCTGACCCCTGTGATGGGGGGGTTTTCTTGAAAACCACGGGTTTTCCCCCTTGGCTTGTTTTGTAGGCTGTTTTTCACACGGAGGGGGGTTTTTGGTGCTTTTTTTGGGATGCTTTTTTTTTTTGGTGCAGAAATGTCCAGTTTAAAACTGTTCGGCCTTTTTCTCCCCCAAAACGGCACCAAAAAAAAAAACATCAAAAATGCACCAAAAATTGCCCCCTTTGGTGAAAGCCCCTTTAAAAGTGTATTTTATTTTTAAAAATTTGGCGGGGGCGGGGGAAACGGGGGAAACTTTTTTTTAAGGGAAATATTGTATGGGGGCCCTGCTGGGGGCTTAGTCCCACCCCCTTGATTTTTATTCCCATTTCCGGGCCCCCTTTTACTGAGACGGGGAATTTTTCAAAATAACATGGTTTAAAAAAGTTAATAAAACAAACCTATGTCCTTTTTAACTCTCCCTTTTTATTATGCATTTGTTGACCCCAAAAAGGGGGGGAAAAAAAAAAACCCCTAATGGGGTTGGAAGTTCCCCTTTTTCCCCCATGTTGGGGGAAAAAAAAAATTTCCCCCTTTCCCCAAAAACCCCCAAACTGGAAAAACAGAAAAAATCTCTAGATCAAAGACTGTTCTCTAGATCTAGTTTTATACAAGGACTGTCTATTTGAAGAAATACATATTAAAAAACCAAAAAATCCTCATGGGTCAGGAAAAATAGTATCACCCCCTCTGCAGGTTTGAAAATTTATATCTAGCCTGGGGTTAAACGTAATTTAAAAATATAAATATTAAAATTTCCTGTCCCCCGTGGGGCTCCCCCCTTTTTAAAAGGCCCCCAAAGGGGGGGTTTTTTGGCAAAGGCTTTTTTTTAACCCCTTTGGGGTCCCCCTCACCCTTTTTGGAAAAGAAAAGGGTGTGATAAAAATTTTTTTCCTGGGGACATTATTAGGAAAAGCAGTATGTGTAAAAAACTACAACACCCCTAAATACCCTTTCCTTAAAAAATTTAAAGTAAAAAATTTTAAACAAAAAAAAACCCCCCCCCCCCCCACCCCCCAAAACCACCTTTTTTTTAAAAAAAAAAAATAATGCAAGTCCCCCTTCCAACAAAGAAAAAGGGGTTTTTTTTTTTTTTCTTCTATTTGGCAACCCGAAACCTTTTTTTAAAAGTTTTTTTTTTTTGTAAATTTTTACAGCTTTTCTGGGGGGCACTATCAAAAAAAAAGTTTTTTTTAAAAAAGCTTTTTAAATTAAGCCCCTAACATGCCCAAAAAATTAAATGGGGAAAAATTTTAAACCCCTTTTGAAGTTTTAATATGAAAAAAAAAAAATAAAACAAAATAAAAAAAAAAGGCCCCCCCTTTTTTACCCAACACCCACTTTTTTTGGTCCCCAAAAGCCAAAAAAATTTGATTGGAAAAAAGGGGTAACGTCCCCGGGTTTAAACCTTTTTTTCCCCACTCTTCAGTTTGATGCCATTTTTCCTTGGTTAACCCCCTTTTGGGTATCCCCCTTCCCCCTTTCGCTTTTCTAGTGCTTTTTTCCCCCAAAATTTCCTTTTCAAAAAAACGGGCCCCACTGTAGAATTCCAACCCCCCCTTTTTTGGGGTCCCCTTTAAAAAGCCTGAAAAAAAAGGACGTTACAATTTCCCCTTTCCCCAACAGAGATTTATAAAAGCTTTTTTCTGGGGAACCGAGGTAGATCTGTTTGGGGGTTTTTTTTTGGGGGCCCCGAAAAGGGGTTAAATTTTGGGGGGGTTTTCAAAACTCAAGGTAAAGGTGGGAGACCGGCCAAAAAAAATCGGGAAAACCCGGGTTCCCCCCCTTTTTTTTTGGGTTTTTTAGGGCCCGGAATTGCGGTTTTATGTAGGTGCAACTCGCTATATATTTGACATCATTTTAATATCTCCCAAAATAACAAACCTTTTTTTAGGGCTTATTCTTTTATACCAATTTTAATTAATGGGGGGGACATGTATGAGGATCAGTTTTAGGTATTTTTTTATGCTTTACTAGTTAGTTAATTTTTTAAAAGTTTTTCTAATAAATGTAAAGTTTTATTTAAAAAGGGGTTGTCCTACTACAAGGGGTTTTCCCTTTTTGTGTTAAAGATTTTGCAAAAAACAAGTAAACTTTGAAATTTAAAAGAACTTTAAAACAGTTTCCTACCAAACCCCTCTTTTTATTTTGCTGCATCGGCCCCTTCAGGTCGCATAGCACGGCCCTTTTTTTGGGTTACCCTTTTTAACACTGCCAGAAATGGTTGCTATTGCTTCAGACCGGGCTTTACTGCAGGAAAGTAGAACCCAAAAAAACCAAAACCTCTGAAAACTGAAGTGAAAACCAAAAAAACGGGGACTTGGTAAAATGAATCAAGTTTGAGACCCCCCCTTTAAGTTTTTTTTACTGAAAAAGGGAAAGGGGTTTTTAAAGAAAAACCGGGGTACATGGGTTTATGCCCCCCCTTTGCTCGGGGGACAGCCCCAATCTAGTGACGGGACATGCTTTTTCCCGAGTGCTGTGCCCTTTTTTCTGAAAGAGGCAAAATTTTCCCAGAGAAATGAAAGGGGCCCCAAATTTGATAGTTTGCAGCCTGTTCTGCCAGAAAAGAGTACACTGAATTCAGGTCGGGAACATTGGCCCCACACCCCTTTAAAAGAGTATACTAAAATTCGGATCAGACTTTTGGGCCCCCCACACCCCTCAACTACCCCCACCCCCTTCTGTTTTTTCAGGGGCTTTATTTTATTAAAAGTAATGGGTTTGGAATCACCAAAAAGGGGGGCGAGGCTAGCCTAGGTGGGAAGGGCAAAAAATGCTATGAAAAAAACGGGAAACCTCTTTCCCCGGAAAAGGCGGGAAAATGTAGATTAAAGCAAAAGGGGAGGGACATGAAAGTTTTTTGGGTGCCAGGCGCTTTTTTTTTTCCAATAAAAGTAGGAAGAACGCGCCTGAATCTATGAACCTGTTCTACTCCCGGGGTCATAAATAAGGTGCTTTTTTTAGCACAAAAGCGCCATTCGGGGCTCGGGGTTAAAACCCATTTTTAAAAGGGGTTTTAAACCTTTTCCCACCCGTAATGCGCCGGGTTTTTTCCCGTACTAAAGCTATAAATGTTTTGCTGTTAGGTTGTAGGGCAAAAAATCCTTTAGACACCCCACCGTTCTCAGGCGCATTACAAAGTCCCGCGGGGCGTTTTGTAATTTTACCCAAATTATTGGGTGCGCCTGATTAAAAATATAGGAACAGGGGTGTCTTTGGGCTAAAAAACCCCCCAGACTTTTTTGGCACAGCCCCGTTCAAAACATGTCCCCTAAAATGCTCTGAAACTCCCGCATTTTAAAGAAAAAGGGAAAAAAGCATGTTTGTCTTTTGCTTGTGTTTGTCCTCCCCAAAGGGGGTGGATAACCTAGTGTTTTGGCCCTTTTTTAGAATTCTATCTTTTTTTTTAAATTATGTTTTTTTTTTTTTAATTTTTTTTTAAATTTTAAACTTTTCGTCCAACAATTCCTTTAAACCACACTCCCCCCCCTTTTATCTTTAAAACCAATACCCTTTCTTAGCATTGACAATCAAAAATG
>JAODAL010033850.1:0-45030 GCA_025379985.1 Phyllomedusa bahiana | reverse complement strand
ATTTCTGAAGATCTCTTGATGACAAAATGCGGTTGGGGTCAGAAGGCATGTTAAAAGATCAAGAGGCCAAAGAGGATGATTTTCTCTGCTCTAACGCCCAGTTACTGTTTGCCATCAGAGGAGGTAGAAGGAAGCCGGTTCAATCAGCAAAAATCCCGGGCGGTCGGCAACGCCTTGCAGTCCCTCTTGCTTGTAGCCCGCAGCTCCTGGATGCAGAAAGTCAGGACGACAAAGTCACCTGTGTTGATGATGAGGATGACGACATTGCGGATCCAACGTGGACTGTTCAGCAGAATTTGCTTGCGAGCGCTTCATCAGTGGACGAGGAGGAAGATGATGGGGTAGTGTCAGTACGGGTCCCGCCTCAAAATGGGAGAGGGCGGTCGCAGAAGTCCGCTGATATGATTCCGCCAGCCACGGTCAGCGCAAACCCTGCTCCTCGCTTATCGCCGTCAAAAAGGTCCAGGACCTCTCAAGCCTGGGCCTTCTTTGACCAAGCCTCTGATTCACCCAGCGATGTCATATGCCGCCTATGCCGTAAACGCATAAGTAGAGGCAAGAACCTTAGGTGGTTAACCACCACCAACATGTCTAGTCACATGCAGCGAATGCATGATTTGAAATGGAGGCAACACTTGGCCAAAAAAGGCCAGACCGACGCCGGGCCTCCAACCACTGTCACACCCTCTGTCTCCTCCTCCTCCGCCACCACCAAGCGTTCCTCAGCTGCCCATGTCTCTCAGAGTCATGATCAGGGATCAGCCTCCGCTTCAGCCTCCACCGTTGCCCGAGTACCACCAGCACCACCAGAGACCCATCCTACCCCTTCTCCTCCCGCCAGTTTGATGACCTGCATGCCGTACAATGGCCAGTCTAGCAGCCAGCCTTCTGGACACAGATGGGTTCTGCCACGTCATGGCCCTTGCCTGCACCCAATACCAGATGCCGAGCAGGCATTTCTTTGCCAGAAAAGCCGTCCCTGCCCTGGCCAGCCACGTGTCATCTAAAATTTCAAGCGTGTTGTCTGCATCTGTGGCCGGAAAAGTCCATGTGACCACCGACACATGGACTAGTAAGCACGGCCAAGGCCGCTAGATCTCTGTGACAGCTCACTGGGTGAGCTGGGTGGATGTCATTGGGGGTGACTGTGGCTCACAGGCTCGGCGCACGCTCTTCAAAACCGCAGGGATGGTGCAGGGTTCTTTCCCCCAAGATCCTCTGGTGGCATCACGTGCCCAGAGACACCAGGCCGTGTTGGAATTAATCCATCTTGGAGACTGTCCACACACAGGTCAGGAGCTGTGGACGGCTCTCCGCAACGAGACCGAGCGCTGGCTAGGTGCCAAGAACCTTGTGCCAGGCAAGGTGGTGTGCGATAACGGGCGAAATCTGCTGGCCGCCCTTAAGATCGGTAGGCTGGAGCACATCCCTTGCCTGGCACATGTCATGAACCTTGTCGTCCGGGAAATTTCTAAAGACCTACCCGGGTCTGGGACTGCCTGCCGGGGAGGCTCGAAGTCTAAGTTCGCACTTCCACCGTTCGCAACCCTGCTTCGTCCCGCCTGGCTGCATGCAGCGTCAGCTCGGCTCCCCGTCAACCGTCTCATTGTTGACGTGGCAACACACTGAAATTCCACCCTCCACATGCTCCAGCGATTGTGGCAGCAGCGCAATGCCATTACGCAGTACGAAGTGACACATGGCCTGACAAGCAGAGGTGCGGACCTCGGGGTGTTGAGCCACCGAGAGTGGAGACAGGGGGAAAGAGCTCTGCACCATCCTTGAAAGTTTTTGAAGAAGCCACCCAAAATGGTCAGTGCGGATAATGCCCTTGTCAGCATGAGCATTTTTGGTGATCTTAGTTCTGGAACGATCGTTGGGACACTCTGAAAACAACAGGTCCCCCAGCGACGGAGGAGGGGGACGGACACAGATGCGGACACGGAGCCTTTTCTCCTGTCAAATCCACAAGGCCCGACAGTTTCACAATTTCATCGGTCTTCAAATTTGGCAGTGGTTCGGGGTCCAGGGCTAGTGCAAGGTGGCAATCACTATCAGGGGTGCATCATCTCAGGCAAGTCAGGGCTGTGTTGAAGCTGTGCCGGAGGAAGCGGAGGAGGAGGAGGAGGAGGTATTCCTAGACACCGACATTACCGACGTCCCTGCCTTGGAAAGAGGTTGGCGCGAATTTGAGGCGGAGGAGGAAGATGAGGAAGATCAGTTTGCTAGTGCCCCTCGACCCAGAGGCTTGGGAAATCAAGGCTCCATCTGTCACATGAGTGCTTGGATGATCCATTTCCTCCAACATGATCCTCGCATGAAGGCCATCAAAATGAACAACAGTTACTGGTTGGCCACCCTCCTGGATCCCCGGTACAAAACAAAACTCAGCACTTTCCTTCCACCCACCCAAATAGAGAGTAAAATGCAGGAAATGGAGACCTTGCTGATTGATCAACTGGAGACATCTGTTGCGTCTGCTTCACGTTCCCCAATGTCACGGTGGAACAACATCAGCGACGTGACAGCAGTAGAGTGCCAAGTAGCCGTAGCGGCAGCAGCAGCAGCAGGCACGGTGGCAGAAGCCTAATGGGTGACCTCTGGCAATCTTTATTTACCACCTCACCAACGCATGCAATGCAGGGCACACATCCAACACACAGAGACCAGCTTAAGATCATGGTGCACGACTATCTGCGTCACAACACGATGTTTTTGTATGTGTTCGGGACCCACTAGACTTCTGGGTATCCAAAATGGACGAATGGCCCGAGCTCGCTCGTCACGCCATAGAGGTGTTGTCCTGCCCAGCAGCCAGCGTCATATCTGAGCGGACCTTCAGCACAGCTGGAGGAGTCATTACAGACAAACGCATTCGGCTTTCCACAGATAATGTGGATCGTTTGACTTTCATCAAGATGAATCAGGCATGGATCTCTGATGATGTTGTGGCCCCAATTGCCGAGGTCACCGATTAGTTGCCGGTCTACTTCACATTCCTCTTCAAACAGAAATGGTCCTCTTGAAAACTTTTTTTTAAATTTCTTACTGCAATTTTTATTCTCTTTTCCCAACAGTTCATTTTGCTGGTTTTGCTGTGAGGAGACTGTAAAAGACAGTAAGGTTTCATGACAACACCGTATTCCATTTACTCACTTTATCTTTAGAAGTTTTCGCATTGTCAATGGTTTTGAGGTCATGTTGCTGTGAGATACAGCTATAATTATGGTCCTTTGGAACAGAAATGTGGCTTTTAAGTGGCATTTCTCCCTCACAATTTTTAATAGTGGCTGAGAAGTCATATTTATAATTTTTTGGGGTCATGTTGCTGTGAGATACAGCAATAAACATGGTCCTTTGAACAGAATGTGGCTTCTAAGTGGAATTTCTCCCTCACAATTTTTAACAGTGGCTGAGAAGTCATTTTTATAATTTTTTGGGTCATGCTGCTTTGAAATGCAAAAATACTACAGGCCCTTTTAAAAAAAAAATTTGTTGATTTAAACGGGACTTTGTTTTTTCACAATTGTCCAAAGTGGCTAAAGGGGTCATGTTTTGAATTTTTGGGGGCATTTTTGCGGTGCATGCAGCTATAAAGGCCCAAATTAAAAAAAAAAAATTTTGGGTATCAAAACCAGACTTTGGGTTCTTCAAAATTGTCAAGAGTCTCAAGGGTAGGTGCTGTCGGGAAAAGGAAAAAGGTGGGGACACTGTTAATGGACCCCATATTGAAAATAAACTTTTTTTTTTGCAAGATTTTTTAAATATAGCAAAGGCAACCCCGTATTGAGAAAACCCCTTTTAATAAAAATTAAAAAAAAAGAAAAAAAGGGGGACATGGGGGGATTCCCAAATCCTTTTTAAAAAGGGTTGTTTCTAAGAATTAAACTACTAAAAAAACTTTTTATGAAACAAAATAGCGGGAAAAAAAAAATTTCCCTGAATTGAAACAAGGGAGGTACAAAAAAAAAACTTGACCAGATGTAGGTTTTTTTCAGAGGACATGGAGTAGGGAAAGCATGGCCCAGAAACAAAGTACAAAACCCAATTTCCCTCCAACCCGGAGTAAAAAGGGAGAAAAAAGAATGCAAAAAAAGGGCACCTGGGGGGAAACAGGGGGTTTTAACCACCAGTATTTCCAATTTAAAATTTTAAATTGGGTTTCCGCACTAATAGGGAGGGGAAAGGGCGCTCCCCGGGGGACAGGGCAGTATTTGTCCATTGAAAAAATGGGGGTTTGAAAGACCCTTTTTTTCCCCGGCCCACTTTTTTAATCGGGGGGCCCATGCGGGTTTTTGGGGCATGTTTTGGCCCAAAACAGGAAAATCAATGCCCATTTAAAACAAAAATTTGGGGGTTTCAAAGACTCCTTTTCCCAGCATTTTTTAATTTGGGGATCGGGCCCGGTTTTAAATGGTCTTTACTGGGGCCCCAGGGACAGGATAGTAAATTGCCCATTTCAACTAAAAGGGTGGTTAAAAAGACTCCTTTTCCCGGAACTTTTTAATTCAAGGGTCAACGGGTTTTAATGGTCATAATTGCGGTCCAGGACAGGTAAAGTTAATGTCCAGTTCAACTAAGATGTGGTTGAAAGACTCCTTTTTCTTGCACTTTTTAATCTGTGGGTCAGACAGGTTTAATGGTCATACAGTGGTACAGAACAGGTATAGTTAATGCCCATTCAACTAAAATGGTGGTTGGAAGACTCCTTTTTCTGGCACTTTTTAATCTGGGGTCATGCAGGTTTTGGGCTCATGCTGTGGCCCAGGACAGGTATAGTCAATGTACAGTTTAACTATAATGTTGGTTGAAAGACTCATTTTTCAGGAACTTTATAATCTGGGGTCATGCAGGTTTGGGGCTCATGCTGTGGCCCAGGACAAGTATAGTCAATGTCCAGTGAAACTAAAATGGTGGTTAAAAGACTCCTTTTTCCGGCACTTTTTAATCTGCGGTCATGCAGGTTTCGGGCTCATCCAACTATTGCAAACAATGCCGTATATTGGTAGTGCACACGTTGTTGTCCCAGCCGTTGGGAGTACCTTTCTTAAACTCCCCTATATAAACCATAAGCATACACGAGGGCTGTTTGGACTAAATATATTTCTTTACTTCATCTTTATGAATAGGTGTATAAAAGACATAGTTCTATGACGAACACCTTAGGCAATGAAAAACATATAAATACGTGGCAGTACTTAGCTGTACAACATCTCCTTTAGGAGGTTAATGGTAGTCCCGTAGTAGACTGTTGGAGCCGATCATCCTGGGATGCAGCTCAGTGCCGCCATACAATGCTTGAGAAAGGAAGGCGTACCTTCCAAAATGTCGCGTCATTGCATGGCGGCACTGAGTTACATCCCAGCATGATCGGCTCCAACAGTCTACTACGGGACTACCATTAACCTCCTAAAGGAGATGTTGTACAGCTAAGTACTGCCACGTATTTACATGTTTTTCATTGCCTAAGGTGTTCGTCATAGAACTATGTCTTTTATACACCTATTCATAAAGATGAAGTAAAGATATATGTTTAGTCCAAACAGCCTTCGTGTACGTTTAAGGTTTGGGGCTCATGCTGTGGCCCAGGACAGGTATAGTCAATGTCCAGTTCAACTAAAATGGTGGTTCAAAGACTCCTTTTCCCGGCACTTTTTAATTTGAGGGTCAGACAGGTTTAATGGTCATACTGCGGTCCAGGACAGGTATTTTTAATGTCCAGTTCAACTAAATGGGTGGTTGAAAGACTCCTTTTTCCGGCACCTTTTTATCTGGGGTCATGCAGGTTTGGGGCTCATGCTGTGCCCAGGACAGGTATAGTCAATGTCCAGTTCAACTAAAATGGTGGTTGAAAGACTCCTTTTTCCGGCACTTTTTAAATCTGGGGGTCATGCAGGTTTGGGGCTCATGCTGCGTTCCAGGACAGGGATATTCAATGTCCAGTTCAAGTAAAATGATGGTTCAAATCATACTGCCTTCTGGCACTTTTTAATTTGTGGCTGGGTCATGCAGGTTTAAGGCTCATGCTGTGGTGCAAGACAGGGATAGTGAATGGTCTGTGATTTTTTTCTGTGGCTTTTATAACCTAAGTGTGTTGCCTAAGATGTAGCACGTATCCATTTGACTGTTGTGGATGTTAATTCCAGCTTCTCCAGCCTTGTTCGGTGTAAGAATGAAGGTGTTGTTGCTCTCCCATAGACTTTAATGGTCATCGATCATAATCTATCATCGACCATCGAATATCTTGTCGATGATGGTCGACTATCGACCATCGACCGATGTCGATGGCCAACGTAATCGCTCAACACTACCCATAGGGACTGTGTAGGGATAGCGGTTATTGGATGCAATTGTCGCTATACCTGTCTCTTCTATTTTTATGTACAGAGTTGCTATATAATAGCTATGGTGTGCATTTGGGATATGGTGTTTATTTTCAATAAAAGCTATATTTTATTGTTATTTCTTTCCCTTCCAGTATTTAGTTGTTAAGATATTATTTAATTTTATATTATATAATTTATTATTAAATTTATGTATTTATTTTTTTAATTTTAAATATTTTTTTCACAATCAATTTTTTTTTTATTTCTAAACAGAATATCATGTCAAATACAAACTTGTAAGAAATACAAGAAATATGTATGTTAAAGTTACAATGATGAGAAATCTAGAATTCAAAGACAATAAAAGAAATATTGCTACTACAAAAGATGTAAGAGCATTGGTGTCATATATGGTCTGTCTAAAAGATGAATTTCTGGTCCTAACATCAAGCAATAAGAAAAATGGACAACAAAAGGGGTACTGTGAGTACCCTTATACAAAGAAGCTTATATTACAGTAAGAGGTTACAAACAAGAAAAAAAGACAAAATTTTATATAGTTTGATAATTACCATAACTTACTTTTTATTATTTTACTGGTATAACATGAGAAATAAGTGACATTTTTTGCCCCATTGGCAAATCTAGTTCCATTATGACTACTCAGGCACAGGCAGACCACATTTAAATTGTTGTGGCTGTTCAAGCAATTATGCGCCTCGTTTTGCCATCCCACATTCAGAAATGTGTTTGATATTCCGAATGTGATGCGACACGCCTCCAGAACGCACCCACATATTTAGTGCATTACAAAGTGTCGGGTCTGGTGCACAGTGTGCCAAACATGTCCAAATTGCATTAAATTCATAGGGAAGAAAGGAGGAACTTTTGGCACATTTAACGCCATAAATCTGAAACTGACCCGTCCATATATGGCACCCGAATCCATATATTTAAAACAGTATCATTCGTTTCTCAGAATGTATAGAATTTTGAGATGGTCTGCTGACTTAAAGATGGGGTGACGTTTTGGTTGCAAAGACAACCTTAGTCGTACAGGTCACAGTATGAGACCAATGGAGGGAGAATGAATAAGTGCAAGATTGCACAAAAACATATGAAGAACAATTATGGTATGAAGTTTGGAATACCAGATGAGAGGACTGTGGCAAACTTGGTATAACTAGGCTACGGTCCTCTCATCTGGCATTTCATACCATAATTGTTCTCCATGTACTTTTGTGCTACCTCGCACTTATTCATTTTCCCTCCATTTCACTGTGATTTGTACAACTAAGGTTGCCTTTCAACCGAAACGTCACACCATCTTTAAATCACCAGACCATCTCAAGATTCTGTACATTCCGAGAAACGAATGATAAATTGACTTTCTATTTAAACTACATGATTTTCACTTGATGCAATCTATTGAGTGCTGTGGATTCATTCTCCCTTTTATTGCTTGTACTTGGGACTGCTTTTGGGAAATGCTGCACTTGTTTCTTTTTTTTCTAACCTAAGTTAGTGATAGGGTTATTTTTAGGATTAGGAATAGGTAAAGGGTCAGAGAAAAACATTAGGTTCAGGGTGACTCAAAGTCCAATTTTTTCACTTGTTTAGTCGAACCAGTGTCAAACCAAACAGAGACCTATCTGAGCAACACTAATCATTATGAATTAGATCTTACTGCTTTGTCTAATATATGTGAGGTATATTACAAGAGTATGTTGAAGCCCCTGTGCTCCAATGCAAATTTTGAACCAAGACCTCAAATATCTTGAGGCATACATTTATTTTCATGTATTCTCGTCATATGGGACAGAACAACCTTTCAGATATCCCCAGGCTTCAGATCTCTCCCCATAGCGGTGCCAATTATTACTATGATACACAAATGATGCAGCCGCAAACATTTACAGCAGAAATTCAACCGTGCTACGTATGTATCCCATATTTTTTCTGAAAACATCTATAATAAAAGAATCACTAGTTTCCAAATTCATGAATATGCGTTAAATGTAATTAGTTGCATCATGTATTTTGTGCTTGCAAAATAAGCCGAAATAATGTCTTGAAAATACAGAATAATCTAGATGATGAATAAATGTAATTATAATTCAGTGTCTTCCTGTTCCTTTCAATCTCATATTTCAATGTTCTTTCATTATACTTTGAGAGGTTAATTAAAAACTCTTCATTAGTTCATATCTCCAATTATCTAAATTATTCTCTAAATTGAATTGTAGTTCTCTAAAATATTCCCAAAGCTATTTTTGATATATATGCAATTCATAAATTAATTCTTGGGCCGATGATAGAAAAGAAGGAGCATCAATTGAAAATAGTTATAAGGACACAAATACAAATAACAACAATTATGGAAAGTGTAAATGAACACACTATAAAAAGTCAACAGCATATTGCTACTTTCATTTAACCTGAGATTTCTTTCATAAAGGAAGTCTATTCTTGAGGCCAACAATAATGTCTACATCTCTGTCACTTCTTAGAAAAAATAAAGTACACAGTAAACTCCTCAAAATTAAATAAACTGGGTATTACTTTCAGTATTATGCACACCTTTATAAGGAAAAAAATAATTTTACATATGTTGGGGCTATCTTTTATCAGTGGCGTAGCTACTGGTGTTGCAGCAATTTCAGTTGCGACCAGGCTCATGAGCCAAGGGGGCCAACACCCACCCCATTTTCATGCAGCTGCATTGCCCCAGCAATGCACCCAGAGCCCACGGAATCTTTTCAACTGTATGTGTGTCCTCGGGATGCAGTTGAAAGCAATGGCAAAGGAGATGCCAAGAACAGAATCCTGGCATAAGTGGCTTGATGACTTTATACCGCTTACACCAGACGCTATCTCCTGGAGCTGGCTGCTCGGGGAAGAGGGGAATATGGAGAGGTGAGGATATTTTTTTCAGTCAGTCAGAACTGCCTATATACCTAGCTTTGTACCTACAGGGGATATATAAACCTACCTACAGGGTACCTATATACCTACCTAAGTACCTGCAGTTGGCATATTTACCTTCCTATCGACCTACTGGGGATATATACCTATATATCTATCTACAGAAGGCATAGTTATCCTACCTATCTACCTACAGGGGGGTGAATACGTACCTGCAGGGACATATACACCTACCGTTTTACAGGAGACGAATACCTGGCTATCTACCTAGAGGCATCATATATACCTACCTACAGGGGAGATGTATAAGTTTTCATCTACCTGCAGGCATCATATATACCTACCTACAGGAGGCCTATATGTCTAATTAAATACATATACCTTCCTACCTACAGGGCACATATATCTACCTACATACAGGAGAGCTATATATTTATCTAGCTTCGGGGGGTCTCTATACCTACCTACAATGGCCTTATTTACCTACCTACTGGAGGTTTATATAACTAACTACTTAATGGGGGCTCTATATCACTACATTCTGGAAGACAAATACCTACCCACCTACTTGCCTAATTGGAGTATACCTACATAAAAGGGGCTCCACTTAACTTTCTACCTAATTTGGGGGTGTGCCTATCTACTATATGGGGGACACAAGACAAAACTAAAGCTGAGTGCACCAAAAGGAGCCCCATAGTCATCTTGCGATACTGTTAGAGGCACAGAGAGGTCATTATTACCATTTGGAGTGCTATGGATGGGGAACTTGTACAGAGGTAGAAATTGGACACAAGTCATGGACACAAGAAGAGATGTCCAAGCATTATTACTTTGTGGGGAATGCAAGTATTTATTAGAACAGACATGTCAGATCCTCTGACAGATCCATTTTAAACCAATCCTGTTTGTTACAATAGTGGGTGGGGTGTATCAAACTTTTTTTTTGACTGCTGAAACTAGTTCCTTTTTATTAACCAATTAAACACTGTGGTCAAATCCCTTTCTGCCACCCATACGCCCCTTTCTCACTCTGTTGCAGGGTTCTGAGCATTTGACATGTCAGCCAGGGGCCCGATGAAGGTCATCAGTACTGCCATGTTACCACTTCTATTACATCCTGCCAGAGAGTATAATAAAAATGAATGAATGAATGAATGAATTGCAGTACATTATGCTGCAATCCATTAGTTTTTCAGAGTATTGTATAAGTGACTGCACCTTTTAATGGTTAAACTAGAAGATTAAGTAGTAAGATTTTTATAACAAAAGTAAAAAACATTTTAAATATTCAAAGTACTCCTCTTTTCCCAGATATCATATAACATCATTTTACAGGTAAAAAAAAAGATCAAAATATTGTTTACTGTTTTTGAGATTTTATGTTGCTTTTTACAAAGATGCTCTCAGAGTTCAGTTTTGACATTTAAAACAGCTTTATAATTCCAGTCTGGTATCAGATAAGTTACTTAATACTACAGTTGTTACTGTTATATAAGTTCCCACAATGCAATGCTAAAAGGTATCGCCTGATTTCTTCACTCTTCTACTACTTTCTATGGCTAACACGGTACAACATTATACTACGATATGCTATCAAAGTCTAATAGGTGCCAGTCCCAACTCTGAGACCCTCACCTATCTCAGGAACGGGCCCCCCGAAAGTCTCAGGTCAGACTGGAGAACTGATCACGACTCTCCATTCTGTTCTATGGGAGTTCCCAGCACAGGGGAGTGGAATGTTCAGCCATACTCAGAACTCCCATAGAACAGAATAGAGAGTCGTGCATGGGCAGGAACGACTCTCCATACTGAGCCAACGCGTATTGATCTGAATATAGTCCATTAGTGACTGCCTTACAATGGCTTATTGGCAGTCACTAAGGGGTTACACCTGGACACAGTGTGTGTGTGTGTATATATGTATGTATATATATATATATACATACATATATACATACAGTGTACACACATTACAGACACATATGCATATTTAAGTCACACAAACATGTATTTGTACACTTACTTTTATTTAGTTTATCTGGATCTCTCTGCTGATTACACACAAGGAAGACTGAGAATCCATTACAAACCTCTCAGCCCAGCACCACAGACTTCCCCTCCCCTCTGTCCCGGCCTCTGACCTCTGTCCAGAGCTGCACTATTAGAACAGTCTGAGGCAGAAGATTGTCCTGAGGGGGAGGACAAAGGAAGGTGGGGGCTTTGAAGGGAGCAGAGCATGGTATATGTAAGCAGAGGGGACCTGGACAGCAATTAAAGGGGTTGTCTCACTACAAGGATTGCTTTTTATGTTAAAGATCTTGCAAAAACAAGTCACTTTGCAATATGTGTCGCTTAACAGTGTCCTACCTATTCCTAGCTATCCCCTCTTGTATGGGCTGCATCAGCTCCTCAGGTCGCTATAGCTACAGACCAGTTCAATCTCTCCTGATAGGCTGCAAACGCTGGTCCTGCTTCAGTGTCTCCAGGACTGAAGCATCAGACCTCATCAGCCTGGCTGCTGATTGGCTGACTGTATGAGTGAAGTTCGATGCAAAACACAGCGTGACGACTCTTTTAACACCACAGTCTCCTTACATGAGCCGATTCCAGGGCCCACCGGAGGATTCTCTGCCTCTCCGGTGGGCCAGTCCAAGGCCAAAGCTCTGGATGCCCCAGTAAAAAAAAAAAAAAGAATTATTATTAATATATATATATATATATTATATATAATATTATATATATATTATCATATATATATAAATATATATAAATATATAGATATAGTATATAATATATATATAGATATAGATATATGTATATGATATATATCCGCTTATTCGTTCCTCCACTAAGTCTCTCTGGTCTTTTGTTTTGTTTACAATCCACTTTTTCCACATGGAGATGTCACCACTGTGGCCGCTGATTAACTGCTGTGATCACATGCCTCTATGTACATCATTGTTTGGATCTCTTCACTTCCAAACAGGGAGAGTGAAAGGGGGCATGTGACATTTTCAGCTAACCAGTGGCTAGAGCAGTGATAAGGAATAGTGGAGGAAGGTGAGTATAAGCAGTAATGACTTACACCTGTCTTCTAGTTACAAACGGAGACCAATAGGTCATGGCTCAGCATGCTGACATCACACACCGAGTCATAATAACATTGGAACATCCCAAGCCTTCCTCTGGCAAATGAGTCTTCCAGTACAGCATAGCAGATCTTCTTTATCTTATTCACAGTGGCACAACAGCTCTCCCTCACACCGCTTTGGTTTTGTGCTGTCAGCCCTACCACAAGAGGTCTGTTCTTACTGCTCACGGTTCCCCTAACCATCTTCTGTCACCTCTGGGGATGGTTGGGGGTTAAATACAGTACTGTACTGTATCAGCACCCATACAATTAGTACATGTGTGGTATGCTGGCAATTGTAGTTGTGGAACTACAGCATGCAACACCACTGCATGCTACACCAGACATGTACTGTGGATGTATGGACGATGTTAAGTACATGGGTTTAACCTGTATTGCTTTGGCATGTTGATACTTGTAGTTCCGTGTTTTACATGAGCTTTTAGCTGTGGAACTTCAAGTGCCACCATGCCACAGCAGCACATGAAAGAGAGAAAGAGAGGTGAAATCTTCTAAGCAGAGCACAGACAGCAAAACAAATGAAAAAACAGATCCCTGCACTATCCAAAACTAAAAAAAAACTAAAAAAAATTGGGGCTGGAGTTTCATCTTATAAATATACCTGTTCCGATTTACATACAAAGTCAGCTTAAGAAACATACAGTCCCTATCCCATTCATAAACCGAGGACTGCCTGTGTGTGTGTGCATGTATATATATATTGAAGAAAGTTGCAGCACTCCAAAAAATTGAAAAAGGGAAAAATGCTTTATTTCAACATGTCCACAGGCAATTTTTCAGCCCCAAAGAGACTTTCTCGAGCCCTGCGGCTGAAACTGTAGAAAAGTTGGAATTAGCATTTTCATTTTTTTTACTTATGGAAATGCTGTGACTCTCTTTATTATATTGTTGACTCATGACATTAGTTATGCAGCACTGGCACCCATTGACTGTATGATTACTATTAGGGTATGTTCACACGACTTATTTTGGGGCGCATTTCGCCGCGTATTTCACGGTGTACTGCGCTCTAATACGAGCGAAATGCGCCCCATAATTACGGTAATCCCTAGTTCTCATAGAGAATTATGGATTACGCTTCCACTCCCCGCTTGTACAATACGATCGTATTGTACGCGCGGGGAGATAAGTGACATGAGCAATGCATGTCTTAGGGACCGGCATAATTGCGGGGCATACAATAACCCCATGTGAACATACCCTTAGTTTGAAGTGCTGCCTTTTTTCCAATTTTATACAGTAAACTTCATTTACAAATAATTTGCTTGTTAACAGTCTGGTAGTAAACAAAGTAAAGACACAGCCAGTAAAGGAAATTCATCTCCAGTTTTTTTTAACTAATTAAATCCAGATACTGATACATTTTCTCCTCTTCTTAGCGGATTTTATTTTCTGATTGTAAATTTCATAATTTAATTGCCTGTATATGATTATGGGAGCAGCCGTCCTGCCTGAGTTTCTTTCAACCCCTTAATGACCCTGGACGTATGAGTACGTCCCAGGGTCACTAAGGGGCTTTGCAGGGGGATCACTACGCGACCCCCCGCTCAGCCGCCGGGTGTTAGCGACTAATCTCTGCTAACACCCTGCCGTTACAGCGCAAAAAAAGTTTGGAATTTTTTCACGGTACCAAAACATAAACCCTACATGTTTGGTATTGTCGGATGCCTATCAACCTGTAGAATACAGATAATACATTGTATTGACCGAAGATTGAACACCATAAAAGCAAAACACCCGCAAACATGGCGAAAATAATTTTTTTTCACAATTTGTCCCACTTGGAATTTTTTTTACAGTTTCCCAGTATATTCAATAGTAGGGTGAATAACACCATGAGAAAGTACATCTTGTCCCACAAAAAAAGCCCTCATTTGTTTAGGTAGGTGAAAAAATAAAAAGTTGTGGCTCTGGGACGGCAAGGAGGGAAAAACGAACGTGTCAACAACAAAAAAAGGCTGGGTCCTTAAGGGGTTAACATCATTTAGAGAGCTGCTTTACAACAGCTTCATGAACATAGCAGCCGGTGAACAGGAGTAGACCCATTGACTTCTATAAGAGAGTTTTCTAGACACACAGGGCAACATGTATGAAACTTGGCGCATCGAGACAATTTTTTGTGTCTTTTTTTCAGTGTATAATGCGCCTGAATATATGAAAGTGGTGATTGTGCAGTCATAAATAGTTCCTAAGGTTTGACACGCCTAGCATATGTGTGTGGCATGCCACGGTTAGAGATGGGCGAATCGATTCTAACGAAGTGGAATTCGTTCAGAATTTCAGGAAAACTTCGGTTCTGAACGAAGTCGAAGTTTGGGGTACTTCGGGTGAACGAAGTGTGCTTTTGATTGATAAAATGGCTGCGAGCACATGGCGCTACATGGGGCAAAGCACTAAGGGAGGAAGCAGGGCATAGCCTGCATGACATGTGCAGAGATGAAGCCAATCAGAGACCGGCGGGATTCTGTGACGTCACCGCACTATATAAGTCCGGGCGCGACGCCGGGAGCTCACACTCCTCTCACTGTACTGATCAGGGAAGGTGCTGCTGCGGCTGATTGTGATAGCTCTTACTGAAGAACTGATTTTTATACAGCGATTTTTGTGGGGTGTCTCAGCTTGTCTCAGAAACTGTTCTCTTAATGTTCTATTTCTGATTTTTTGGGGTATTGGATCTGAAATCCAGTGTGCGTCCACTGCAGCTGCATATACATTCAATATCCAAGCGGGATCTAAGCCAGTTCCTGTTGTATTCATTTAAAGAAACAGCGTTTTTACAATACAAACACCACTTAATTTTTGGCTGCTCAATTTTATTGCGCAATTTACATCCAGGGGTTAATTAAGCGTTGTTTTGCTGCTGTGCTGACCCCAAGAAACCATCATTTTCAACGCCAAAATATATACATTTTTCCTGTAGCATAATTCACAAGCGAAGGTTAATTACAATTTTATCTCTTGTTGTGTGGCGTAGAAAACATGCAATTGTAACACGCTACAAAGCTACTAGTTTGTGGTTGCTCAATTCTTTTGTGCAATTTACATCCAGGGGTTAATTAAGCGTTGTTTTGCTGGTGTGCTGACCCCAAGAAACCGTCATTTTCAATGCCAAAATACTTACATTTTTCCTGTAGCATAATTCACAAGCAAAGGTTAATTACAATTTTATCTCTTGTTGTGTGGCGTAGAAAACACGCAATTGTAACACAATACAAAGCTACTAGTTTGCGGTTGCTCAATTCTTTTGCGCAATTTACATCCAGGGGTTAATTAAGCGTTGTTCTGCAGTTGTACTCAGTAAAAGAAACTTTGTTTTTCACCGCCACAGAAGAAATTCTGTAGCATAATTCATATCCGAAGGTTAATTAAGCCTGTTTGTGCTTTTATATTCAGTAAAATACACAGAGTTTTTAAACGGCACATACAAGTCAATTTTTCCTGCCCATTTGTGGAGCGCAATTTATATCCAAGGGTTACCCAAGCTTCTGAGTGGGTTCATTTGGCGTCAAATACAGGGTGTGTATTTATCATATACAGATATCTTCATCAAACAGTGTCTGTACATTTTAGAACAAAACAGTATATCAGACAGAGAGGTGGCAGGCTCTGCGAGTGGCAGAGGCACAAACATTCCAGGCCCAGGTCGCAGCACAGCAAGGGGACGTCGCAGCAGGGGTCACTCGGTGAGGCCACAACTGCCGCTGTCATCTAGCGGCCGTGTGTTGTTCAGCAACCCCATGGTTCTTGATTGGTTGACTAGGTCATCCACTTCCTCCCAGATGACATCTGACAACCCCAGCCAAGAGTCGGTGGGAACGTCAGACACAACCCTTCGTTGGCATGACCCGGGAGTGGGTCAGCGACCCTCACCTGTCCTCAACCCGCCTCTGTCCCATCCGGTTCCCTCAGCCAGAGATCTACTATGTGGTCTGGGCTCAGCGCCACTATATAGCGAGGATGAACAATTTGAGGAGGGCAGTCAGCAGCTACTTGGCAGCGAAGAAATGGGGCCAATATCCCCTGCTTCTTGCAGTAGGCGGCAAAGTATAGATGTTTAGAGTGGCATGGGATGTCATGTTGTGAGGGGTCAGCCTCTGCATACCAACGGTGATGAGGACAGGTGAGGAAACACAAATAGATGATGATGTAGCCGACCGCACTTGGGAGCCGGGTGAGGCAAGGGCTTCATCATCGTCAGGAGAAGAGGGCGTCAGCTTGCGCGTCAGGCAGCGACGCAGCCAGCAAGTGGGTCGTGTGGCCATGAGTCAGCAGGATAGCAGCAGTGTGAGGTCGGGAGCCAAGCGGCCACGGGGTAAAAAACCCGCTTCGCAGGTCCAAGAAAGTAGCGGCACAGGGGCTCAGCGAGGCAGCAGCGGCAGTAGTCACTCAGGGTGGAGCGTTGGCGGTAAAATCCGATACTCGGCGGTGTGGCAGTTCTTTGCTAAGACACCGGAGGAGCCGAATATGGGTATATGTAGAATCTGTAAGCAGAAAGTGAAGCGTGGCCAGGGAGCTAACGTTGGCACCACGGCCCTGCGTCAACACATGCAGCGTCACCATCCGGTGGCCTGGGAGAAACGTGGCTCAGATGTGGTGGTCCATCCTGCCGCCGCAGCAACAGCAGCTGCAGCAACAGCAGCAGCAGCGCCCAGTGGCACGCATGCCATTGCAGTCAGTCAAGGCTCCACCACCTCTGCAGAAGGGAGCTGTTTCTCATTGACATCATCTCCTCATGGCGCTAGCAATCGTTCAGCGAGGCGATTGCAAAGAGACAACAGTATGCGTCCAACCATCCTAAGGTGCAGCAGCTGACCGTGCTCCTGTCCAAGTTGTTGGTACTGCAGTCCCTCCCTTTCCAAATGGTGAATTCTGCACCATTCAGAGAACTAATGGCTTGTGCCGAGCCGAGATGGAGAGTTAAAAGCCGTGATTTCTTTTCCAAAAAGGCAGTACCAGCACTTCATAAATATGTAGAACAGAAGGTGGGCCAGTCCTTAAGCTTATCGGTTTGTTCCAAGGTGCACGGCAGCGCGGACGTCTGGAGCTGTAACTACGATCAGGGCCAGTACATGTCCTTTACGGCTCACTGGGTGAATGTGCTTCCGGTCCAGGCACACCAACAACTTTGACAGGAGACGCCGCTTTCTCCTCCATGTTGTCAAACTGCTGCACCTGCGCCAATGTCCGCCTCCTCCACCCCCCCACCTCCAGCTCCACAAGTATGCTCCATCTCCCAAATGTGTGGGCACAGCAGTGTCCGCGTTCTACACCTGGTTCCCTGGCGAACAAAGTACACGGGAGGAACGCTCGGTCTGCAGCAAGAAATCGGTGTGGCTTTCTCCGCCCCAAAACGCAAATCGGAACCATGGTGAGGGGACAATGGGAGGAAAGGGTGTGCGCTGCACCGAGGGGGTGGCCCATGCGCCCTGCATGGCGCATGTTCAATCGGGTTTGAAAAGGTTCCTAAAGTTTCCACCGCTTCAGAACATTCTGAATAGGGCCCAGGAAACTGGATGCCTTCACCCCTTTCGACAAACCCCAGGAACCCCTCCTGAGTTGCAGGGGCAAAGGGCCCCTCCCCAACCAATCTGATGTGCGTGTTTCCACCCGTTGGAATTCGCCTGCACATGTTGGACCGACGTATAAACAGAAAAGGCCATTAACGATTTTTGATGACCCCGGCAGACAGAGTACTCCCTGTGTAACTTTGATGTCAGCAGTGGCAGCTCTGCGTGCCCCTGCGTTTTTTGGGCCTTTGAGGGGCGACGTTATTTGTCAGTCGCCAGTACTCGGAATGATAACGTCATTCCATGCTTCATTTCCGGAACATATGCAAAAAAATTGTCGGGCAGGGGACTGGAGACGTGGCGACTAATCTCGTGGCCACATGAGCCCGGTGGGGATGAAATGGGGAGGGGAGGACATTGGAGCAGAAGCATTGTTGGTAAATGAGTGGATTTTTTACCCCCGGTGAGAAGGAAGAGGGAGGGGCTGGAGGGGCAGATGACCCCCAAGAAGGGAGTATACGTAGAAATGGAGGCAGGGGGCCCCCCGGAGCACTTGTGCAGATGGCCCGCAGCATGTTATTTCCCGGCTAGTGACAGCCCAAAGTCAGCATCCGGCAGAGGGGTGACTTCTGGGTCTCCACCCCATTTTACCCTCGCTTTCCCACCAAAATGGGGGCCTTTTTCCCAGCTATTGAGAGGGAGGACAAATCAAATACTATGGGAAAACCTCCGTAATCGTTGGGCCCCGCCTATGTGCGGCCGTCCCTCCCCTTTACAGGGGTTTCCGGGGGGTTCTTCGCGCTCACGTATACTGCCCGGCTGCGGGGGAAGGTGGGGGGGTGGGGGCAGTACCCGTTCCCTAGTAGCAAACCCAAGTTGGAGTCCTGATGAGCACTTTTCCCCACCCGCCTAGTGAGGAGGGCAGTCGCCAGCAGCAGCAGCAGCGCAGGACCCGGGCAGTCCCCGAACCAACGGTGGTGGCCTACTTGGACGCACTCTGCCCCCCTCAGTTTGAAAATCGCGGACTACTGGGCAGCCAAATGGATGTGTGGCCGCAAAAATTTCCGAGTTTTCGTGGAGAAACTTCCGGGCCCCGGCCAGTTTTTGTGGCATCAGAGGGGTGTTCAGGGGCGGCGGGGGCCCTCGTTACCCCCAAAGGGGAACCCCCTTGTCCCCGGGAAATGTGGAACGATGCCTTGTCAAGATATCAGGGTGGGGTCGGCCGGGTTTCCCCCAAAACAAGCCTTAGGCGTCAGGGTAACAGCCATGAGCCCCACCCCAAAATGTGAAAATGAGCTGGGTTCAATACCTGCCCCCATATTTGATGCCGCCCCCGCCTGATGCCCAACATCTGCTGACGTTTCTTCATTTTGCCACAAAAAATCTTTCAGGGACTGGTTTTCCACCCCCTTACACTTGTCTTGTGCCACTGTCTGACCCCTGCTGCTGCTGGGCTGCTGCCATGACATCCCCTTTGTCATTGTCCCCTTGTGGCCATCTTTTTTGCCACCCCAGAATTCATTGTGCCCTGCCCGACCCTTGCTGCGTGGGCTGCGCCGGGGCCCCACACTGTGATTGTCCTCTGTGGTCTCCTGTTTTGCCACCTCCAGAAGTATTTTTGCCTGTCTGACTCATCTGTGCTGGGCTGCTGCCGTGCCTCCCATGGTCTTGTGCCCCGTCATCATGCTGCTGCTGTGGCTGCTTTTCAGGGGCCTAACACTGGTTCATGTCCCACTCTGTGGCTACCCTGTTTTTTCCACCTCCAGAAAAATCATTGGCCACTGCCTGACCCCATGCTGTGCTGCCTGTAACACACGTGTCATTGTGCCATGCGCCCATGCGCTGTGGGGTGCTGCCGTGTTTTAACTGTGTCTTGTGCCATGTTGACCTCATGCTTTGGGTGTGGCTGCGTGGTGACTCAACTGGTCATTGTGCCACGGTTTACCCAATTTTGCGGCCGTGACCTCCAAACTATGTCATGTGCCCCGTGATATTTGTTTTTTCCCCCAAGAATTTCTTGTGCCCCTGTTGACCTCATGTCGGGCTAGGCCGCACCCCACACTCTGTACTAATGTTGCCACGAGCTCTCAGTTGTTTTTTCCGTTTCTCGGGATGCTTACAGGAACATTTCCCCCCCTTAGTTTTTGGTAGTTTTTCCCCCCTTAAGTGCCAGGGAATTTTGAGTGAAACGTTCTAAGAGCGGCGGCAGTCATGTGCAGTCATACTAAAACAAACATTGTATGAAAGACCAAAAAAAGCCCCTCTGATATTAGCATGGCAACGTTTACAGCACCCTGAGGCTTGGCGCCCGGAAAAAGCTTTTTTTTAAACGTGGTTTTGTTTCCGAAGTAATTCGGAACGAAGTTATTTTTTGCCGAGAAATTCGGCGAAGTGAACGAAACGAATTTCGGGAAATTTGCCCATCTCTAGCCACGGTACTTTAGTAATGCACCAAACGTGTATAAATGAATACCAGAACTCTACAATGGCTGCTCAAACAGTTCATTGAGTTGCTTTATATTTTTGGGATATTCTATTATTTTTTTATTGGTTTTATATGATAAAATTTATTATTAAAATGTATATAATTTTATTTTATTAAATTTGATAATTATCATAAATCACTTTTTATTATTTTACTGGTATAAGTTGAAACATAATGGAAATTTTATGCCTAATGGCAAATCTAGTTCACGCAGATCACATTTAAATTGGACTGGCTGTTTTACCAGCTATGTGCCTAGTTTTGCCGTCCCACATTCACAAATGTGCCTAATATTATGAATGTTGTTCGACACACCCCCAGAACGCCCCTAAAACACCCTATATCTTTGACAGATTACAAAGTGTCAGGTCTGGCGCACAGTGAGCCAAACATGTTCGTACGACGCGCCATACATCTCAAAATTAGGAGGACCACTCAATTTTGGCACATTTAACACAAGATAAGTGAAACTGACCCGTTCATACATGTCGCCCACTGTGTGATCTGGGAATAAGTCACTATGCAGAGAGGGGGAAATGGTGAGCTGTTACTCTTCCATTGTAAATGCTGGATACTGAGTTATCTATACACGTTGCAAATCTATTTTAGTGCAATCCTCCCTCTGCTGATAATGAGGAGAATGCTGAAAAGTTTTCTCTACAGAACAGGAAGTGTCAATCTTTTTTTAGCCCTAGTGGCCAAGTGATAACTGCAGGAATTCAGGATTTAAAAAAAAAAAATTGATAGTGACATGGGAAATTAATAAAAACATAACCCAAAAACATGTTTAACATAAAAGCAGGAGCCAAACAATAGGTTATTTGCTGATGACACTTTAACAAGCAAACTGATTGTAGCTGAAGGTATTTAAAAACTGCTCTGACCTCCATGCCTGTAGGGTTTTTGCACCAAGGCCACACTGCTGCTTGTAAACAAAGCCTTATTGTGAACTTTAATAATATTCATCATCATTTCAGCAAAATTGCAGCTGAAATGGCTTCATGGCTTTCCAGAATATGAAAACTATATTGATACGTATTTTGTTTGCTACAGTGATTTGCATTGGAAAAATGAAACTATGCGGAATGACAGCTATGTAATTTTGCAGATAGACATGTTAGATCATTTTAAAAGCCTCAAGCAATGTATTTAAAAATAGCTTCATGCTGTTGGATGCTAATAAAGTAACATCTAGTAAACCTTATTTTCATAAAAATGTCAATATTCTACACTTAAGAGCCAATTGCATCTAGTAAGTTCAAGGAATTTGGTGAATTGGATTGTCAAGTGTGAATAGACTAAAACTAAGGTGGTATATAGATGGCAACAGAGGTGTAATTTGGAGATTCTATTCCCAGTGCAAAATCTGTAAAAGTGCCCCCCACCTTCTCTGTGACATTCAAGGTAAATTCACACAACAGATTTTAATGAGGAATTTGACACACATTCCGAGTCACATTCCACTTTAGAATCCGTGTATAAGCCATTTGTGTTACTTACCTTTCATTTGAATGGTTAGTCCGTGCCTGAGTTCACAAAGTGAACTACAGAGGAGATTTTTCATGCCACAGCTGTCCATGGTGCAACAGCCATTCTTTTTAGTAGATCCTCGTCGGAGTCTGCTCTGGGAGAAGGGACGTGGGTTAACCCCACATCAGAGACCAATACTGACTTTGTGAAGAAAAAAATCTTGGCCAAAATTCAAGGTATCGCTTCAGATTTCTGCTGAGAATTACACATTAGATTTTTCCAATTGGAAAAGACTGATGTTTGAATATCCCTAGTATTCGTTACGTGGCAAACGGGGCTTTGGGTCCCTTGAGCAACATGATTTGGTTACAGCTGCTATCTCTATAATGCTTATAGCAACAACACTTTACCCCTGCAATAAAAAGGAATATTTGTTTCACATCTACCTACATTACAACAGTTATTCAGTTAGGTTCCTGTAAGGGAACGGTCAGGGACACACGAGAAGACATAAACAGAGTGAGGCCCTGACGCTGGTCCCAACCCCTGTCCCTGCCTTTTGGGGGTACCCGACTCCTTAAAAGGTCGGCCCCAACCAGAAGACTGAAAACTATGCTGAATACGTGGGAACACAAGACACAGACAAACAAATACAAAACACAATAAGGGAACGTCAGACAAGCAAGGTTGGCAGCACGCAGGCAGCGCAGTACCAAATCGGGAGACAGTGAGAAAAACGTAAGACAAGCCAAGTCGGTAACTGTCAGGCAATGCAGTACAAAATCAGGAAGAGAAGAATAGTCAGAAGCCAAGCAGAGTCAGGTAACAAGAAAATCCAACAAGAGACAGGCAAGCAAAAGGTATAGGAAAGACACAATATAACAGGCAGAGGGGAGGAAGGACTCAGTTCACACTGGTAACTAAGAATACAGAGTATTATGTTAAAAACCACGGTTTTCGTCGCAACGGCCGTGGGCGGCGACCAGAACTCGAAGCTGGGGGTCTGTCAGGCATGATCATGAAAGTACCCCCCCCTTTAGGAGGGCCACTGGACCCTCCACAGACCCTCCAGGTTTACCAGGGTGGGCTTGGTGAAGTTTTCCCTTTACCAGCTTGGGGGTTTTACTGATGGGACTCGAAGACGAAGCCTTTTTGGTCTGAGTCGATGTTTATTAATTTGTTTTATTTGGGCATTTTTTAGAGTCTTATGACTCCTAGCCCAGACTGTGCACAGTCGTTTACCGGCGGATTCAAATTTAGTTTCACAAACTGTAACGGCGGAATACGTGAGGTGGAAACCATCGTCACAGCAAAAGTGGAGCTGCTCGGAAGGAGCTGAACTTGGTGTGTCTGTAGTCGAGGACACAAGATCTGAATTCACGGTGGCGACAACTACTCCCGGAGAAAGAATATTTTCAGGTTCCTCAATATCTCGGTACATAGATTCTCGTTCCGGGGCAGAATAGTTGAGCTCTGCCCCCGGAGAGAGGTCTATAGTGCAAACATCAGGCTGGTGCAGAGACAGTTTATCCACCACGTCTCCATCAAAGCCGCCATTAAAAACGGAATTACATTCAGAAATATCATGAGTATCAATTACAGCACACACCAAGGAGTGCGCTGCCTTCGAATGAGAACCACACGAGTCCCCCCATTTGATCAACTCGGTGGTCCTCCAGTCGAACACAGGATTATGGAGGCGGAGCCAGGGCAACCCAAGAATAATATCCGCAGTGAGTTTCTCCATGACAAAAAAGGAAAGCTTTTCGGTATGCCAACTCCCAACATCTAAAGTGATCTCTGCAGTATGATATTTTATTTTTCCCCTCCGGTTAGGGGGTAGAAACGACACTTGAAACGAAAGGGAGAAACAAAGGAAAACTAGTTCCAACCCCCAAGTGTCACGTACCCCCTCCCCAGCACGTGAGGGGGGCCACTGTAAGGGGGGTACTTATACCACTCGAGCTCACCTCTCATCAGGTAGCAAATCAACTAAACGTACCACAAGAACAGTCCAGCACCCCAAAATTAATCCTTGCCCCACCTTTCCCTTCAATATCAAAAAAAACAGAAAATCAAAAAGGCTCAGCCGGAAGGGTATCGAGCCCTCACCGATTTCTAAAAAAACCAAAAAAAAAAATGTTTTCAGGTCAACTCACTCTCTTCTTAGTTCCAAAGAAAAAAAAACAACCCTTCAAAGAAATTGGGCCCGTGCAAAACAAGATTAGCGAATTCTGTTACCTTTTAATATAAAAATGATTTCTGCTTTACATAACAAAAATATGTAATAACAAAAAAAGACACACACACAATAAGTTTTTAAAATAAAAGGAGAAAAATGGAAAAACTCCCACTTACAAATGTTTCCACGCCCCGGGGGTAAGGAGAAATTAGCCCCAAAGCTCACTTTAAAAGGGGGGACCCCGTAGCTATGACAACCGTCTAAGGGGGGCTGACCATTTATACCCACCAGGCTGTCTCGTCTTTTTGGCTGGAATTATAAAAGGGGGGGGTTTACAAATTTTTGGGGGGGGTTTTTGTATTTTATTTCCCCAAAAGGGGCACCCCGGGACTGCCCTTGGGCAGACAAAGGAAACCTTTTCTCTCTCTCGGCGGGAAAAAGGTTTTTTGAAAGGGTCAAAGGGTTATCAGGTTTTCAGGTACCAGGACGCTGCATATACAATCCTGGGCCATAAAGGCATACCCCTGGTCTCTAAACATTTTCCGTACTTAAAAGCAAAGGGCTGGGGGTTTTATTGGAAGGACCAAAAACTTCCTTTCAGAAAAAGGGAAAAAATGTGCCCCACCCCGAACTGCAGGTTTTTAGTGATGTTTAAAAAAACTTTGAATTTTAAATCTTGCAAACACCTCCCCCTTTTGGGAAAAAGCGGGGGTTGGCTCCATGCCATCCCCTGAGCCCGCTTCCGTCCTCCCCAGGGAGAGGGCCCCCTGGGGCCTTACCCACTCCACCCCTTCTGTATCGAACCATCAACATGGGGGGTTGGAGGACTCCCGCGGGGGCACACTCACACGCTAATGGGGGGGACAGTCACCTCTATACCGGGCTTAAAGTCTTACCCCACCTCAGACCCCGGGGAATAACCTTGGCCAGATACCCCGCAGTTTGGCCTTGTCAACAGCTTGGAGCGGCCGCCAATACACCCCGAGTCGGTCACCTACGGGGCGGGTAGGACATACATTCCCGGGGCTTGGATAACTTCTACTATGTATAAAGATTGCATGCCATTGGATTCAGGAACCCCCTGACTGTTGGGACTATGAAAACCAGACCAAAATGGCCCCTCACATTTACCATCGGGAACACCCTCAGGTTAGATACTTATGATTGTCACAAACATTTGAGATACACCCTCGGTTTGGTTTAAACCAGTGTCCTGGCAGTCTAGAAGCCTCCCGGCGTGGAAAAACATGATTGTCCACGGGGCAGTCCAAGTCATGCTGGAAAGCTTAGAACAGGGGCACCCCATTACGGGCTGAGATAGGTTATAATGTCCATAAACTTTTTCTGAATTCTGGGGGCTGGGATACTCAAACACAATCCAATCAGTTTCTCCTGGGTGCTGGGGGTCCTTGATAGGGGAGGGGTGCTTCAGGTTGCACATACTTCAAGGGGGGGTAAAAGCGCTGGGCTCTCTGTGTGCCAAAACGGGGGACCTCTCCTCACAGGGGGGGCTAGGGGGGCTGCAGACCTTCCCCCTGAAATTGTGATTCTGCGAGCATTGCACCGGGGGTGGTCAGCGACACACAAAACTGAGGACGCAGGCACTGCTAGGGGAAAGGGGGGTTTTTGAGGACATCATTTTGCACTTTACGCATGTTCATGCATCATTCAAAGCACATCCGTTTTTTATACTTCCTTTCCCATCTGGGAAAAGTTTCAAAGATGGACAGTCTCTTGGGGAAATCAAAGTGGGGGTTTTGCGGGGGTTTGCTTTCAGGGGGGGCCCCGGCGTAATTATGTACTTTTCCCCCAAATGGGTCCCAAGTAATATGGAATAGGGGTATGGCAAAAACACCCACTTCTCTCATTCCTCGGCCCCCCCGCTCCCCAGTCCAGAGACACACAACCAGGGTATAGCAGAGCGGACCCCCCCAAAACCCGGCCCCAGGGTCATGGCCTTCCCGGAAAATAATTTTTCTAGCATCCCCATCTCGGGACGCAAAACCCTTACCCTGCACCACGCCTGAAGCAAGGGAACCTTGTTGCCCACAGTCACGGGGTTAAAGGGTTTATGCCTTCTCCTTCCTGCACCCCAGTTACAAGATAGATGGAGGGCCTGTAAAAGGGGGCCTGGGGCATGGGGGGGAACTCCTCCCTTGTCGGGGACAAGGGGCACTAACTGCCCCCGTGTTGCGATAAAACACCTGGCTGTCCATCAAGGGGCGTGGAGCCGGGGACCCAGGCGGAGTTTTAGGGGGGTGTCCAGGGGGTCGTGGGGAGGACGGGGGGACCCCCACAGGTTCCCTCTCCTCCGGTGGACTCAGGGGTTCCGGGGTTTCGGCATCCTATGGTAACAAGGAGTCTGCCAGGCCCCGCCGCCTCTTTTTGGGGTCTTGGGCTTCCATTTCGCAGAAAAACTGACGAAACCCCGAGGACAGATATGAAGAAGCTCCCCTTTTGATCATCAGATTCAACAGGTCGTAAAAGGGGAGACAGAGAGTCCCTTACCCACTGCTTGCGGGGGGCACTTGGGGGGGGGGGCCGTTTTCAACTCGGGTGCTGTCAGGGGGCCTTTCTGTAGACTCCAAATTTTTTTCTGCGATACACCCCCGGGGAGTGAGGTGAATTTGGGGACCAGAGCCCTCTTTATGGGTCATAGTCCCCCTTGCTCTGGTAGGGGGCCCGAAAAAACCCCCAAGGCTTTTCCTCTTAGTCCCCTGGGGTCAGATATCGTGCCCACTCCTTTTTTGGGCAGTTATTGCCTACAACTCTTTTCAAATCCTCGTGGAAAAACACACCAAGTCCCCATTTTTTTCCCCATCACAGGAAAGGTTCCAGTCGGGGTTTCAACGGGTTTGTATCCGGGGCATGGGCCCGGGTGGAAAAAGCCTCACCCCTTTCAAGTCGTGCCAGCTGTAGTTTTGAGGCCCTTTTTCAGTTGACCTCGGCCGCCTCTCGCTCCTTCAGCTTTTAAAACTCACCGCCCCTCTCGCTGCTTGACGCCCCCTTGACGTCGCCCCCCTTCCTCCTGCTTGCGCTCGCTGCCGCCCTCTCTTCTGCCTTTTGGAATTTCAGGATAATTGGGGCGCCATGGGTCACAAGCGCCCAAATTCTGCAAAGCCATGCCCCCGAGCAATCCATGCCTCCCTGAGAGCTGCCCTGCGGGGGTCCTCGGGGAAATTAATTCGGCGCAAACTGTCAATTGGACCTGTGCTTGCGTTTCGCTCTTGACGCCGCGTCCGGGGTGCTGAGATCGTGCTCCAAGAGTTTCCGGGTCAGCTGGGCCTTTGTCTTTGCCGCTGTAACTATTTCCCCCTTCCTCACACAGGGTGCGAGTTTCTTTACTTTGCTCTGTAAAGGGGCCCCTTTCCACAAAGCACCCTCGCCCAAAAAAAAGATAGAAAAGAAAAACAGGGAGGGGAAACTGATTGATTGGTCGAATAAAGAAGCACTGCTTTAAAACTGTAAATGGTGTAAAATTTACAAAGATCGCCAGCTTTATGCAGGGAATAATTGCTTTAAACCCAAACCTAAAATTGCAATAAAAAAAAAAAATTTCCACCGCTCTGCACCAATTTGTCACGTACCCTCCCACAGTACTGGGGGGGGCCCTGTAATGGGGAGATTATTCCACTCGAGCCACCTCTCCATCAGGAGCAAATCAAGCATAAAACACCTAAGACGTCCCCGCACCCCCAAAATTACCCTTGCCACCACCTTTTCCCTTTAATAACAAAAAAACAGAAAATCAAAAAAAGGGTCGCCCGGAAAAGGGATCTAGTCCTCACCCATTTCTAAAAACACGTAAAAAATGCTTACAGGTCAACTCATGCTCCTCAGTAGTTACCAAAAAAAAAAACAATCCTTTCAAAAAAAATTGGTCCGTGCAAAAACAAAAGTTGCGAATTATGTTCCTTTAATAAAAAATGATTCAGTGCTTACATAGACAAAAATATGAAATAACAATAAAGACACACACCAATCAGTTTTTAAAATAAAAAAAGAAAAAAGGAAAAAACCCCCTTTCAAAATGTTTCCATCCCCCGGGGGGAAGGAGAAATTAGACCGCTCACTTTAAAAAAAAAGGCCCCGTACTATGACACCGTCTAAGGGGGGGGGAGCCATTTTTAACCCCCCAGGGTGTCTCGTCTTATTGGCTGGAAATTTTGAAAAGGGGTGGGGTTTCAAATGTTTTTAGGGGGGTTATTTGATTTTAGTCCACAAGGGGGCACTCACGGATGCCTCCTGGCAGACAAAAGGAAAATTTTCCTCTCCGGGGGGGAAAGATGTGCTTTTTAAAGGGTCATTGGGTTTTCGGTTTTCAGGTATCCGGACGCGATAACAAACCTGGGCCCTAAGCGCATGATCCCAGGTCTCTAAAAAGTTCCTTCTTAAAAGTAAAAGGGGTGGGGGTTTTATTGGCCATGGGCCAGAAACCTCCTGGAAAAAGGGGGGAAATTGCTCCCCCCACCCTCTAAAAACTGCAGGATTAGTGATGAATTAAATACATTAAATTTTTCAATCTTGTACAAACCCCAAAGGGTTTCAGCAACACTATGCTGATAAAAACTAGCTGCAGCACCTGAGTTAATCTTTGGCTCGACAAGCAACCTCTTTGGGAACTAAAAACCCAAGGATACGAGCAAAATAAACTTGTTATTAGGTTAGAAGGTCCCTTAAACCCAAATTACCTTCCGGGGGAAATTGCTCAGGATTTGGAATTTCCTGGGGTGACTTGGGCCTAGCGGGCAGTTTCTCAGAAAAGGGTCCGGTTTTCCCGCAATAAATGCACAAGGTGTTCCCCAAACCAGTGTCTCCCCCTGGTGGCAGCAGTAGCACCCAACACCATGGGTTCTTTTCAAAGACTGAGAGGGGTGGAAAAGAAAAAAATCCCCCAAAAGTTAGAAGGAGGTTTTACGGGAAACCCTGATTTGAGTGAAAAACCAAAACCCCTTGTTTTTCCCCTGCGTCTTCCCTTAGTCTTCTGCAATAATGGGCTAAAGTCATGAAGTAATTTAGGGTCTCGGGGGGTTGGGTGGTGCCCAAGATCTTTTACAGCTCGACAGCCGTCCTGAAGAGGGTTTTTAGAGGTTGGTCAGCCACCCCCGGTCAACTACCCCCCATTGGCAGAACTTGAACATTGTCTTCGGCCCCGGAGCGACGGCCTTGCTAAATAGTTAACACTGAGTTCTCCCCAGTCGCACGGTTGGGATTATCATAAACATGGCCTAGGCTAAAAAAAACTGTCCATGATCTCCACCCGGAGCTTCGGGGGGTTAGCTAATGCCCAAATCCTGGGTGGCCCTAAAGGAGAGACACAACAATTTGCAAAACCTTTCGCCCGGGGGAAAAATGTTGAAGCAAAAAAAAATAGATGACAGGTTCCCAAAAATTTTGGGGGAATCTGTCAGGATACCATCAAAGTGTTTTAAGAGCATTTTAATTTCTGCGGGGCTAGGATCCACAAAAGCGGGGCAGTTGGGGAACGTTTGGGGTGGGGGTCCGGGTACCGGGGTCTTTAGGGCACCCCAGATGTCAAAATTAGATTATAAGCCCCTCCCATGCCCTGAAATTGGGTCGTAAACTCTCCAGACGTCGTGACTGAAAAGTCGGTGCTCAGTTGAACCGCGGGGGAGTTGGGGGGAAATAGGGCCCCTTTTAAAGTAAGGGACCGGTCAGGGACACCGAGAAGACACAGACAAGTGGGGCCCCTGACGCGGCCCCAATGTCCCTGCCTTTTGGGGGGTCCCCGACCCTTAAAAGGTAACCTAACCAAAGACTGAAAAACTATGCTGAATAGGGGAACACAAGACACAGACAAAAAATCAAAACACAATAAGGAAACCAGACAAAAATTTTTGGGAGCAAGGGGCAGGCAGTCCCAAAATGGGAGACAAAGGGAAAAACGAAGCGACCCAAGTCGGTAACTGTGGGGCAAGCAGTACAAAATCAGGAAGAGAAAATAGTCGAAGCCAAGAAAGGGTGGGAAACAAGAAAATCCAACAAGAGGGGAAAGAAAAGGTATAGGAAAGACCCAATTAACGGGCCCCCCCAGGGGGGGAAGGACTCTTCACACGGGAAAAACTAAAATACAGAGTTTTTAAGATGGGTAAATTGATTCAAACGAAGTGGATTCGTTTAGAATTTCGGGAAAACTTTGGTTCGGAATGAATTTTCAAAATTTTGGGGACTTGGGTGAAGAAGTGTGCTTTTGATTGATAAAATGGCTGCGAGCACATGGCTTTTATGGGGCAAAAACACTCTGGGAGGAAGAAGGGCATACCCGGAATGTCAGAGGTGAAGCCAATCAGAGACCGGCGGGATTCTGTGGGTCACCGCACTATATAAGCCGGGCGCGACGTGGGAGCTTTCCCGCTCCACTGTACTGTTAGGGAATTTGGTGCCGCGACTGTTGTAAAGTTTTTACTGAAGAACGATTTTTTATACAGGATTTTGGGGGGATCTCGCTTGTCTCGAGACTGTTTCTCTTAACGTTCTATTTGATTTTTTGGGGGTATTGGATCTGAAGTCCATGTGCGTCCACTGCAGTGCATATACATTTTTGCATCTGCTCACAGCCATTAAATATCAAGGGGTTTAAAGCCTTTTCCCTGTTGTATTATTTAAAGAAACAGCATTTTTAAAATACAAATACCACTTTTTTTTGGGCTGCTCAATTTCTTTTGCGCAATTTTTCATCCAGGGGTTAATTAAGCATTTTTTCTGCGTTGTGGTCACAACAACAACCTTTTTTTTCACCCCCAAAAAAATAAATTTTTCCTGTCCAAATACAAAGCAAGTTAATTACAATTTTTTTCTTTGTGTAGCTAAAATACAACATTGTAACATTAAAAAGCTCTTTAGTTTGTGGTTGCTAAATTGTTTGGGCAATTAACCCGGGGGTTAATTAAGCGTTTTTTTTGCTGTGTGCAAAAAAAACCCGTTTTCACCCCCAAAAAAAATTAATTTTTCCTGCACCAATTCACAAGGAGGTTAATTACCAATTTTTCTTTTGTTGTTTTAGCTAAAAAACACGCCATTGAAACCCCTACAAAACGCTCTGTTTTGGTTGCTCAATTCTTTTGGCAATTTCCCCCGGGGGTTTAATTTAAGCTTGTTCGCAGTCTACTCATAAAAGAAACTTTGTTTTTCACACCCACAGAAAAATTCTGTAGCAAATTCATTCCAAAAGGTTAATTAACCTGTTTGGGCTTTTTATATTCAGTAAATACACGGGTTTTTTAAACGGCACATAAAATAAATTTTTTCCTCCCCTTTGGGGACCCAATTTTTTTTAAAAAGGGGTTACCCAAGCTTTTTACTGGGTTCATTTAAAGTAAAAAGGGTTTGTTATTTTCTTTTAACAGATATTTTCATAAAAACAGTGTCTGTCATTTTAAACAAACATATGTCAGACAGAGAGGTGGGGGCTCTTCACCTCGGGGCAGTGGCACAAACTTCCTGGAGCAGGCCCAGGCGCAGCAACAAAAGGGGGCGTCGCAGCAGGGGTCACCGGTGAGGCCAGAACTGCCGGGGGTCATCTAGCGGCCCTGTGCTGACTAGAAACCCCAAAGGGTTTCTTTTTGGTTAAACTAGGTCATCCTTCCCCCCAATGACATCTGACAAACCCCCCCCAAGGGTCGGTGGGAAAGTCCCGAACAACCCTTATTGGGATGGCCCGGGGGGCGGGGCGCACCCCCCACCGTCCTCCCCCCTCTCTCCCATCCGGTTCCCTTTACCAAGATTAATGTGGTCCGGGGTAGCGCCACTTATAGCAGGGTGAACAATTTGAGGAGGGCATCCACTACTTGGACGAAGAAAAAGGGGCCCAAAATCCCCTGCTTCTTGCAGTAGGCGGCAAAGTATAAGTTTAATGGTGGGAGGTCCTGTTGTGAGGGGCAGCTCTGCATACCAAAAACCGGTGATGGGCAGCAGTGGCGTGAAACCAAAAAAGTGTGAAAATTTGCCGACCGCACTTGGGGGCCGGTAGGGCAAAGGGTTCATCATCGTCGGGGAAGAGGGGGTCAGCTTGCGGTCAGGCAGCGGCGCGCCCAAAAAGGGGGGCGTGTGGTTGGTCAGCAGGATAGGCAGTGGGGTCGGGGGGCCAAGCGGCCACGGGTAAAAAACCCGCTTCGCGGGGCCAAAAAAGTAGCGGTAGGGCTCAGCGAGGGCAGCGGCGGCAGTGTCACTCGTGCGGGGGGTAAACCGTGGGAGCTCATGCGGACACCGCCTTTGTTGGCCATTCTAGGAGGCCACGTTATTTGTCAGTTGCCAGGACTCGGGTAATAACGTCATTCCACGTTTTTTTCCTGGAACAGATGCGAAAAATCTGTCTGGGCAGGGGAAAAGGGGACGGGCGACTAATCTCGGGCCACATGGTCCCGGGGGGGATGAAAGGAGGAGGGGAGGAGGACATTGGAGCAGAAGCTTGTCTGGTGAATGAGTGGATTTTCTACCAGGTGACAAGAAGGGGGAGCAGGGGCAGTGGAGGAGGTAGATGGGAAAAGAGGAAAAACGAGGAGATGACCCCAACACCGTGGCAGTTACAGTTGGAAAAGGAGGCAGTGAGGGCCCCTCGGGTCACTTGTGAGTGGGCCCCAGCAGTTGATTTGCCCGGATATGACGCCGAAATAGCCCCGGCAGAGGGATGACTTCTCCTCTCCCCTATTGGACCCTGCTACCCGGGCCAAAAAAGGGAGCTTTTTCCCCGCTATTTAGAGGGAGGACAAACCCAAAAACTATAGGGGAAAAAACCTCCGTAGACCGTTGGCCCCTGCCTATGTGCGGCATGTCCCCCTTGACAGGTCGCCGGGGGGGTTTTTCAAACGCTCAGTACTACTGCCCAGCTGCTAGGGGAAAAAGGGGGGGGGTAGGAGCGTACCAATCCATCAGCGCAACCTAAGTTGGAGTCACTGATGAGCACCCCTTACCCGCCTATGAGAGGGCAGTGCCAGCAGCAGCAGCGGGCCTGAGCAAACCCTGAACCAACATGTTGCACCCACTTGGGGCAGCATCTGCCACCCAGTTAGAAGATCCCCCTGGATACTGGGCACCAAACTGGTGTGTGGCCGCAATTTTCCCGGGGTTTTCAGTGGAAACTGTCCTGCCCGCCAGTAGTTTTGGGGTGAGGGGGGTGTTTTTAGTGCGGCGGGGGCCATCATTACCCCCAAGGACCCCCTTGTCCCCGCGAAATGTGGAACGAAATGACCTTTTTTCAAGATGAAACAGGGGGGGATCGGCCCGGATTTCCCCACACAATGCCTTTGGCGTCGACTACATCAGCCATGATGCCTCCCCAAACTGTGAGAAATGAGTCTGGGGGTTCAAACTACCTGCCTCAGCCCTATTCTGAACGCGCCACCCGCCCGGTTGCCACACATCTGTGACATTTTTTTCCCTTACCACCAAACCATCTTTAAAGGGGCTGGTATTGCCACCCCCCTCCACACTCTGTCATTGTGGGCCCCGTCGACTCATGCTGTGTTGTTGCCGTGCCATGACATCCACACTGGGTCTTTTGCCACTCTTTTCCTATGTGTTTCCTCCGCCCTTTCCTCCACTCTTTTCATTGTGCCCCCCTGTGGCCTACTCCTTTTTTCCACTCCAGAATATGATTGTGCCCCTGTCTGACCTCTGCTCGCTGTGGGGCTGCCGGGGACCTAGACACTGTGTCATTGTGCCACTCTGTGCCTATTTCCCGTTTTTTTTCCACCTCCAAATGTCATTTTTGCCACTGTCTGACCTCATGCTGTGCCACCATCACCCCACCTCTGCATTGTGCCTCGTGGCCCCATCTGTTTTGCCCCCCCAAATGTCATTGTGCCACGTCTGACCTCGCTGCGTCGTGACCCACACACTGGGTTTATTGTGCCATGTCTACCTCATGCTGTGCTGTGGCTGTGCCCCACTTACACACTGTGTCATTTTGCCACTGTCTACCTCTTCTGCTGCGGGCTGCTCCGACCTTTCCCCTGTGTCTTGTCCCCACTTTTGGCCCCACTCCTTTTTTGCCACCCCCAGAATGTCATTGTGCCCCTAATTTCCTCGCGCTGCTGTGGCTGCTGCCGTGACCCAAAAACCCCTGTGTCATTTGCCCCTGTCTGAAATCATGCTGCGCGCCCCACCTCCACTCTCTGTCATTTTTGCCACTCTGTGGCTCTCCTGTTTTTTTTCCCCCTCAGAATGTATTGTGCCACTTCTGACTCATGTGCTCTGTGGGCTGTACCGTACCTACACACTTGTCATTGTGCCACTGTCACCCCCATGTGTGGTGGCTGCTGCCGGACCTACACTGGTTTTATTGTCCCCTTGGGCCCCTCCCTGTTTTTGCCACCCGAAATTCTTGGCCCCTTTTGACCTCAGCTGCTGCTGCTGTTGTGCCGTTAAATCCACCCTGTGCATTGTGCCACTCTTTGGCCTACTCCCGTTTTTGCCCCCCCAGAATGTCATTTGCCACTGTTGACCTCATGTTGCGGGCGCGCCGTCACCTCCACACTTTCAATAAAGTTTCCACCCGAGCTCTCAGCTTTTTTTTTTTCCAGCGTTGCTGCCCAAATTTATCAGGCTACATTTCCCCCTTCAGTTTTTTGGTCAGTTTTTTCCCTCTTAAGTGCCCAGGGGGTTTTATAGGAAGCGATTTTAAGACGGGAGAGTAGTTTTGTGTCAACTAAAACACAAAATGTATGAAAACCCCCAAAACCCGCTCCTCTGCATATTTAAAAATGGCACAAGTTCTTCAGCACCCTGAGGCTCTGTGCACCCGGAAATAGTGTTTTTTTAAAGGTTTCGCCCAAAGTAATTAAAAAAAACTTATTTTTTTTCGGGAAAATTTGGCGAAGTAAAAGGGAAACCCAATTTCGAGAAATTTTGCCCTCTCTAAGTATTATGTTAAAAACCACGGTTTTATGCAACAGCCGTGGCCCGGGGGACCAAACCGAAGGGGGGGGTCAGAATGACATGCATTCCTACGTAAAAAAACATTTATATGAACTTTTAAAAAAAGAGGGCTGAAAAAATAGGAAATGTCAATATATGTATGGGGGGTATTTTATGTCTTATAAATAAAGGGTTTTTAAAAAGTTTTTTTTCCTTTTTTGATGTTTTTAAAAAATAAAACCAAAAAAAGACTATGATATTCGGTACAGAATGGCTATTCTTTTTTCACTTTTTTAATGGGAATTGCTTTGATTAAGATAATAGGAGAAGCTGTTGTAGCTCGTCATCCATATTGAAGGTAGCATCCTTAAGGAGAAAAGTGAATAACCTTTCAGGTCGGGAAAAAATGGTTTTTTATTCAGGACATTGGTGTGCTGCAGAAAAAAAGTCCTGAGGGGTGGCCCCGTGTTGTATATTTCTGCAGGTTCGGTCTGGTTAACAGCCAAATTTAGGACAAAGATTTCTATGGTTCTGATGTTTACCCGTGTTAGGAATTAAAGGCAGCCACGAAATAAAGAGCAAGTGAAAGAAAATTTAAAAAGGGTACCAAAAACGAACAGAAAAAAATTTGTTTAAAATAAGCTTCTTTATTCAAAAAAAATTTCATATAAAAAACCAGAACTTTTTGTTTTGTAAAAAAAATTATTTTGTAAGACACGCGTTTCTAAGGGGGGGTTAAAGTAATTGTTAGATAGGCCCCTATTTTTTTAAAATTTTTGGCTGTTTAAATTTAAGGGGATGTCCCAAGGATTTGGGGCAAGAAATGTGGGGGCCAATATTTCAAAAAGGGGTCCAAAAGTGATCCCCGGGAAATATAGGCCGGTAAGCTTAACCTCTGTTGTGGGTAAAATGTTTGAAGGTTTTCTAAGAGATGCTATCCTGGAGTATCTCACTGAAAACAAATGTTTAACTGTTCCAGCATGGGTTTATGAAGGATTGGTCCGGTCATACTAATCTTATCAGCTTCTACAAGGAGGTTAGTTCTAGACTGGATGTCATATATCTAGATTTTTCTAAAGCATTTGATACGGTGCCACATAAAAGGTTGGTAAGTAAAATGAGAATGCTTGGACTGGGGGAAAATGTGTGCAAGTGGGTAAGCAACTGGCTTACTGATAGAAAACAAAGGGTGGTAATTAACGGTACATACTCAGACTGGATCCCTGTTACTAGTGGGGTACCACAGGGCTCAGTATTGGGCCCTGTCCTCTTTAACATTTTCATAAATGATCTTACACAGGGATTGCACAGTAGAATATCGATCTTTGCAGATGATACTAAGCTCTGTAAAGGAATCCACAAAGGTATCTGGTTAGGTTGGAGGCCTGGGCATGAGAAGTGGCAGATGAGGTTTAACACTGATAAATGCAAGGTTATGCACATGGGGAGGAAAAATACATTACATGATTACATGTTAAATGGAAAAACACTGGGTAAAAGTGACATGGAGAAGGATTGGGAATCCTGGTGGACAGTAAACTTAACTGTAGCAGCCAGTATCAGGCAGCAGCTGCCAAGCTAATAGGATCATGGGGTGTATTAAAAGGGCATAGATGCACATGATGGGAACATTATCCTCCCACTATACAAGTCACTGGTTAGACCACACATGGAATATTGTGTACAGTTTTGGGCACCAGTGCACAGGAAAGACATTGTAGAGCTTGAACAGGTACAAAGGCGGCCAACAAAAATAATTAAAGGCCTGGGTGGACTGCAATATCCAGAAAGATTATCAAGGTTAGGATTATTTAGTTTAGAGAAAAGACGGCTTCGGGGGGACATAATAAATATGTATAAATATATTAAAGGTCAATATAGAGATCTCGCTAAAGATTTATTTATACACAGGACTGTATCTAGAACAAGGGGGCATCCTCTGTGTCTTGAGGAAAGAAAGTTTCTACATAAACATAGAAGGTGATTCTTTACTGTTAGAGCGGTGAGACTGTGGAACTATCTGCCAGAGGAAATTGCCATGCTGAATTCACTAACAGAGTTCAAGAAGGGCTTGGATGCATTTCTGGAGAGTGATAACATAACAAGTTATAGTGACTAGGAATCTGAAGAAGGGTCTGGATACATTTCTAGGTGTAATATAAAAAGTAGTGTTGAGCGATTTTTATCGACAAAGTTGAAATCGGCAAGGTTTTTATGGTGATCGAAATTTCCAGATCATGCGATAATTATGGTTAAAATCTGTGCATCATCTATTAAGATCGCGCCTTTTTCGGCGCTTCCTGTAATTTTGGCGGCCAGCAAATCAGATTACAGAATAGAGCAGGGTGAGATGTGTGTGCGATGTCATGACTGGGATGTGTATGGTTGCGTTTGGCGGAAAAATCACATGACCTCTTTTTACATAAAACACTTTCCTGTTTCAGCCCAGTGTCCTCAGCGCTCATAGGATAGGCCCTTTCCTCTGCCGGGGCCAAAACAGCTCAGCAAAATTAATCTATTTCTGCACAGAGAAACCTTTACTTTACTGTAAACCCTTTCCCAATTTAGTTAGATTAGAGATTTGAACATTTATGTAGTTAGCTGAGAATTTTAAAGCAGCATCTCCGTGAAATTCACGCGGTGGGAGGGGGGGGGGGGGGGGGGGGGGGGCCGCGGGCGAACACAGACAAGCCACTATAAAAAACACTGATAAATTCACCAAGACAGTGTAGACATTGTAGGGGAAATTTTTATTTTAACATTTCTTTTTAATATTTCCTGGATATTGGGCACCTAACTTATATTGATAAACCATTTCTAGAAACTCAGGTCTCTTTTTAGCTGAAAAACCCCCCTTTTTATATCAGTATACTTTTCAGATAGTTTTTCAATTTTCCCAATACACCTGTGACTGTTGATATATCCCCCTTTTGCATTTAAAATTTACAACCCAGAAATCTTGTACAGCACGGGTTGTTTTTGCCAAAAATACCGTTAGTACGAAAACACACAGTTATTTTTTTTGACTTTTGCGCACCCGAAAGTTCTTTACCAGCATCACGTAAATCTTAAAACAGCAATTCTATATTCACCACGGGTGAATTTGAAAGGTGAAAAAAATACCTTTTTATTATATCAAAACATAACTTACGTTTTTTTTGACTTTTGCGCACCCACACTGTTCATTGACGCAGCATATACGTAAATTTAAAAACAGCAATTCTATTTTCCACAGGTAAATTTGAAAGGTGAAAAAAATACCTTTTATTATATCAAACATAACTTTTAGGGTTTTTTTTTGACTTTCGCACCCACACTGTTCATTACGCAGCATCTACGAAATCTTAAAACACAATTCTATATTCACCACGGGTGACTGAAAGTGCAAAAAATACCGTTTATTTATATCAAAACATAACTTACGTTTTTTTTTGACTTTTGCACACCCAGCACGTTAAATTACGCAGCATCAAACTAATCTTAAAACAGCAATCTATATTCCCACAGGTGAATTGAAAGGTGCAAAAAATACCGTTTATTATATTAAAAATAACATAACGTTTTTTTTCTTTCCACTTGACTTTTCTTTACCAGCATTCAAACTTAAAACAGAAATTCAATATTCACCACAGGGAATTGAAAGTCAAAAAAACCCGTTTATTAATCAAAACAACAGTTACTGTTTTTTGACTTTTTGCACACCCCACGTTCATTGACGCAGAATTTACGAAAACTTAAACCGCAATTTATATTCAATACATAATTAAAAGGGTGCAAAAAATACCGTTTTTTAAATTTCAAAACAAACAGTTACTGTTTTTTGATTTTTTGCGCACCCGCACTGTTCTTGACGCAGCATCTACGAAATCTTAAAACAGCAATTCATATTCACCAAGGGAATTAAAAGGGTGCAAAAAATACAGTTTATTATAAAAAAAACGACATTAGTTTTTTTGACTTTTGCGCACCCCAGCAGGTTTCATTGACGCGCACTCGTAAATCTTAAAACAGCAATTCATTTTCACCAAGGGGAATTTAAAAGGGTGCAAAAAAAACCTTTTATTAATCAAAACATAAAGTTACGTGTTTTTTGACTTTGCGCACCCACACTGTTCATTGACGCAGCACTCTAAATTTTAAAAACAAAATTCTATATTCACCACGGTGAATTGAAAGGTGCAAAAAATCCCGTTTATTAACAAAAATAACATTACGTGTTTTGGACTTTTGCCACCCACACTGTTCTTTGACGCAGCATCTACGTAAATCTTAAAACAGCAATTCCCTATATTCACCACAGTAAATTTGAAAGGTGAAAAAAATACCGTTTTTATAAAAAAAACCATAACAATACGGCTTTTTGGATTTTTCCCCAGTCCAGATTTTTTATAACACCTTGCATTTAAATTTGAATCCAGAAATTTTTTGTTTTGATAGAGGGGATTTGAGAATACTGTGATTTGCCCTTTAATAAGAGACTTTCCAAAACATTCCCTACCTTCTCAAATTTTTTTTTTGAACATGGACAAATGCAGGTGGGAAGCGAGCAAAGGGGGGGTACACATGGAGGAAGAGGACGAGGAAGGTGTCCTTTCCCGTGCTGGCGACAACCCCGCAGCCCCGACTCAGTTGCAGGACCGTCCCTTCATCCCCCGGGGGCAGGGGGCCCCGTGAATCTAAGTAAAGAACATCGCGCCAATCTGTCCTTTCAGTGGTTAATGCTACCTGCATCAGCAGTCTTACCTCCCGCCTCCCAGCCCCGGCCAAAATGTCGTATCGCATCATCAGCATCCTCCCAACATGAAGCAGCCCAAATTTCAACTCGTTACCCCCCCTGTGGATAATCCATTTTCTGAAGACCTCTTTGATGACAAAATCGGTTGGGGGCAGAAGCATGTTAAAAGATCAAAGGGCCCAAAAAGGGTATTTTCCTGCTCGACGCCCATTTTTCTGATGCCATCAGAGGGGGTGAAGGGAAACGGGCAACGCAAAAATCCCGGCGGCGGGAATCCTTGCAGTGCCCCCCCTTTCTTGTACCCCCAGCTTCTGGATGCGAAAATCAGGACGACCAAATCACCTGTGTTGATGATGATGATGAGACGAAATTTCGGATCCATCCTGGTCCTTTTTCCCCAGAATTTTCTTTCGAGCGCTCATCATGGGCAGGGAAGACATGGGGTATGTCAAAACGGTCCCCCCACAAAAAGGAGAGGCGGGGCGCAGAAGTCCGCTGATTAAAAAAACCCCCACCACGTCAGCGAAAACCCCCTCCTCCTTTTTCCCGTCAAAAAAGGGCCCCTCTCAAGCCCGGGCCTTCTTTTTAGCAAGCCTCTATTCACCCACGATGTCATATCCGCCTTTTCCGTAAACCATAAGTAAGGCAAAAACCTTTTGGTTAACCACCACCCCAAAATGTCTAGTCACATGCGCGAAAGCATGAGTTAAATGGGGGGAACACTTTTGGGCCCAAAAAAGGCCCCAGAAAAAAAAACCACGCCGGGGGCCCCAACCACTGCACACCCCTGTCTCCGCCTCTTCCTCCTCCGCCACCACCAAGCGTTCCCCCACTGCCCATGTCTCTCAGAGTCATGATCAGGATCAGCCTCTGCTTCAGCCTCCACCGTCGCCCGAGTACCACCAGTACCACCAGAGACCCATCCTACCCCTTCTCCTTCCGCCAGTTTTACGACCTGCACGCCGTACAGCACCAGTCTAGTACCCAAACCTTCTGTCTTCCGGGTTTGGAGCAGAAGAAACACTTTAACCCAAACCACCCCAAAGTAAAAAAGCCTGAATGTCGGCTTTGCCAGGTTTTTGGCCCTTTGGGAAATGTTGCCTTTCCGTCTGGTGGACACAGATGGGTTCCGCCACGTCATGGCCCTCGCTTGCCCCCAATAAGAGATGCCGAGCAGGCATTTCTTTGCCAGAAAAGCCGTCCCTGCCCTGGCCAGCCACGTGTCATCTAAAATTTCAAGCGCGTTGTCTGCATCTGTGTCCGGAAAAGTCCATCTCACCACCGACACATGGACTAGTAAGCATGGCCAAGGCCGCTATATCTCTGTGACAGCTCACTGGTGAGCTGGGTGGATGTCTCTGGGGGTAAGGGTGGCTCTCAGGCTCGGCGTACGCTCTTCAAAACCGCAGGGATGGTGCAGGGCTCTTTCCCCCAAGGTCCTCTGGTGGCATCAGAGTAAAATGCAGGAAATGGAGACCTTGCTGATTGATCAACTGGAGACATCTGTTGCGTCTGTTTCCCACTTCCCCAAATTCCCGGTGGAACAACATCAGCGACGTGACAGCAGTAGAGTGCCAAGTAGGCGTAGCGGCAGCAGCAGGCAAGGTGGCAGAAGCCTAATGGGTGACCTCTGGCAATCTTTGTTTACCACCTCACCACGCATGCAATGCGGACACACATCCAACACACAGAGATCAGCTTAAGATCATGGTGCACGACTATCTGCGTCTCAACACCGATGTTTTGCTTTGTGTTCCGGACCCAATAGACTTCTGGTATCCAAAATGGACGAATGGCCCGAGCTGGCTGTCACCCCATAGAGGTGTTGTCCTGCCCAGCAGCCAGCGCATATCTGAGGGGACCTTCAGCACAGCGGGAGGAGTCATTACAGACAAACGCATCCGGGCTTTCCACAGATAATGTGGATCGTTTGATTTTCATCAAGATGAATCAGGCATGGATCTCTGATGATTTTTGTGGCCCCCAATTGCCGAGGTCACCGATTAGTTGCCGGGTCTACTTCACATTCCTTTCAACAGAAATGGTCCTCTTGAAAAACTTTTTTTTAAAATGATCATTTCTTACTGAAATTTTTTTATTCTTTTCCCAACATTCATTTTGATGGTTTTGCTGTGAGGAGACTGTAAAAAAACGCAAGGTTTCATGACAACACCGTATTCCATTTACTCACTTTATCTTAAGAAGTTTTCGCATTTGTCAAGGGTTTTGAGGTCATGTTGCTGTGAGATACAGAAATAACCATGGTCCATGGAACAGAAATGTGACTTCTAAGTGGCATTTCCCCTCACAATTTTTAATAGGGGCTGAGAAGTCATATTTATTATTTTATGGGTCATGTTGCTGTGATATACAGCTATAATTATGGTCCTTTGGAACAGAAATGTGGCTTCTAAGGGGCATTTCTCCCCTCACAATTTTTAATAGTGGCTGAGAAGTCATAATTTATAATTTTTTGGGTCATGTAGCTGTGAGATACAGCAATAACATGGTCCTTTGTAACAGAAATGTGGCTTCTAAGTGGCATTTCTCCCTCACAATTTTTAACAGTGGGCTGAGAAGTCATTTTTTATAATTTTTTGGGTCATGCTGTTTTGAAATGCAGCAATACTACGGGTCCTATTAAAAAAAAAATGTTGTTTCTAAACAGACATTTTGTTCTTCACAATTGTCAAGAGTGGCTCAAGGTGATGGTTCTGTCAGAAACAGGAATAGGTAGGACACTTTTTAATGGACACATATTGCAAAATGACTTGTTTTTTGCAAGATCTTTAACATAGCTATCAATCCCTGTATTGAGACAACCCATTTTTACAATGCCAAAAAGAGAAACAAAGACATGGGGGGATTCCATCCAATTTTAAAAATGTGTTTTTTCTAGAATTAGAGTACTAAAAACTTGGGATGTACAAAATAGCTGTTAAAAAAAATCCTCTGAATTGTACAAGGGGGGTACAGGAAAACTTGACCAATGTAGGGTTATTCAGAGGACATGGAGTATGGAGCACGGACAGAAACAAAGTACAGAGACCATTTCCTCCAGCAGTTGAGTAAAATGAGAAAAAGAATGCCAAGATAAAGGGCACCTGGGTGTAACAGAGCGTTAACCACCAGTATTTCCAAGTGAAGCTCAATTGGCCACACTCATACGGAGGGGCAAGCGCTACCCAGGTATTACCGTGTACAGAGAAGGCTGGGGTTCCACACTTCCGCTTTTCCCCACTCTGCTTCCGCACCACACTTTCCGTTGCTGCGTCACCAGGGCATTTTAACCTGCTGTTAATAGATGAGGACGCCACCTGGGCATTCACCGCAACCCATGTAACTCCGGCCCTGGGTCATTCTGTGGCCCAGACAGGGATAGTCAATGTCCAGTGAAACTAAAATGGTGGTTGAAAGACTCCTTTTTCCGGCACTTTTTAAATGTGGGGGTCATGCAGGTTGGGGCTCATGCTGTGGCCCAGGACAGGTGTATAGTCAATGTCCAGTGAAACTAAAATGGTGGTTGAAAACTCCTTTTTCCGGCACTTTTTAAATGTGGGGTCATGCAGGTTTTGGGCTCATGCTGTGGCCCCGGACCGGTATAGTCAATGTCCAGGGAAAATAAAATGGTTGGGTTTAAAGACTCCTTTTTTCCGGGACTTTTTAAATGTGGGGGTCATGCAGGTTTGGGGCTCATGCTGTGGCCCAGGACAGGTATATTCAATGTCCAGTGAAAATAAAATGGTGGTTGAAAGACTCCGTTTTTTTCCCGGGACTTTTTAAAAAGTGGGGTCAGGGAGTTTGGGGCTCCCTGCTGTGGCCCTGGACTGGTATAGTCAATGTCCAGTTCAACTTAAATGGTTTTTTGAAAGACTCCTTTTTCCGGCACTTTTTAAATGTGGGGGTCATGCAGGTTTGGGGCTCATGCTGTGGCCCAGGACAGGTATAGTCAATGTCCAGTTCAACTAAAATGGTGGTTGAAAGAATCCTTTTTCCGGCACTTTTAAATGTGATGGTCATGCAGGTTTGGGGCTCATGCTGTGGCCCAGGACAGGTATAGTCCAATGTCCAGTTCAACTAAAATGGTGGTTGAAAGACTCCTTTTTCCGGCACTTTTTTAAATGTGGGGTCATGCAGGTTTGGGGCTCATGCTGTGGCCCAGGACAGGTAAGTCAATGTCCGTTCAACTAAAATGGTGGTTGAAAGACTCCTTTTTGGCACTTTTTTAAATGTGGGGGTCATGCAGGTTTGGGGCTCATGCTGCGTTCCAGGACAGGGTTATTCAATGTCCAGTTCAAGTAACATGATGGTTCAAATCATACTGCCTTTCTGGCACTTTTTAATTTGTGGGTGATGCAGTTTTAAGGGTCAGCTGTGGTACATGACAGGGATAGTAAATGGTCTGTGACTTTTTTTTTCTGTGACTTTTATAACCTAAGTGTGTGCCTAAGATGTAGCACGTATCCATTTTTACTGTTTTGGATGTTAATTTCAGCTTCTCCATCTTTGTTTGGGTTTTTTAATGAAGATGTTGTTGCTCTCCCATAGACTTAAATGGTCCCTCGCGCATAATCGATGCTCACTATCGAAAAAAACCCTTAATCGAATAGCGGCCGGCTAACGACTATCGATCGATCTCGATAGCCAACGCAATCGCTCAACACTAATACAAGTTATAGTGACTAGGATTTTGGGGGGGTCGTTGATCCAGGGATTTATTCCGATTGCCAGATTGGAGCAGGAAGGAATTTTTTCCCTAAAAATGAGGGCAATTGGCTTCTACCTCATGGGGGTTTTTTGCCTTCCTCTGGATCAACACTTTAACACTTTAGCAACACTTTTAATAAATGGGCTGAACTGGATGGACTTAAAGTCTTTTTTCGGCCTGACAAACTATGTAACTAGTAAGACTTAGAAGTGAATTTAGTATCCGGGACGCTGATGCAATTTTTCAGGAATGATATCCTTATTCATAGCTACCAACTGCGTGTGCGGTGCTAACTAATAAAGCACTTGGAATATCACATGACTTCCCAGTCCCATGCAAAAGGGGAGGAAGCAAACACATATACACAAATGCATGTAAAATACTACATAATTAATAAAAGGTATATTAAATCTTAGTGGGCAAATTTTAAATCATGCGGTTCCCTAGTTCCTAAATCATAAATCCATTTGGATTAAAAGGAATACTAATATGTGGCTAACAAAATAAGATTTGAATCAAGAAAATCATGCTTATTTCTTTATTTTTTCCGATGCACCCCATACTATTGACCTTGGGTAACCGAAAATAAAGAAATAAACATGATTTTATGGTCTTTTTTTTTTTTTTCCGTTAGCCACAATTAGTATTCGTTTATATACACCG